>JASSUY010034833.1:0-15130 GCA_032466535.1 Forpus xanthops
CCGGACATTTGTTATGTTAAGCTGGTGCTTCAAAGACTGCCAAGGGTGATGAAGATTGTTGAAAGAATGACTCAAAGACCACCAGCACATTTTGTATGTATGCGGGAAAATGATGTAATTCATGTGTAGCCTCAGGAACTTGTATGTATGCCCAAGTGACTATATAAGGATGGCCTGTGTGGCAATACGAGGATGCACCTTAGGAGGAGCTATCCCTGGTGCCGCAATGAAGAGTACCTGCTTCTCAACTTGAAACTTTGTTGGCAATTTCCTGGAGTTTTCTCCGAATCAGTTTGGCACCCCAGATGGGACCCTCTGCTCTGCTGCAGGACCTGCTGAGGACAGGGCTCCCTAGGGCCCTCGGGAGCTTTTCCCGGAGGGACCCCTCTATTCATTCAGATCACTGCGGGAGCAGACAAGGACCATCTTCATAAAAGGTATTCCTTTCTTTTATATAGTCTGTAAGATGCAGGGGGCATCTTGGTTTGATAAATTGGTTTGGTAAGCGTACACATGGTGAGGAAACCTTCCATAAATCGAGATCGGAAATCTTGTGGGTAAAGGCGTATACCCGGCTGCTAGCATCTGTTTGGTACACACCCACAAGATGCAGAGGGCATCTTGTAGTATGGACCCTTCAAGACGCAGTGGGCATCTTGTAGAAAAGGTTTTGGATTATACTGGTATTTAATCCCTTTGATATACCCACAAGAAGCAGGGGGCATCTTGTGGTTTGGACACAGTGGGAGTCCTGTTTGGGTTTGGGTCCTATGAGACATAGTGTGCATCTTGTAGAAAAGGTTTTGGATTTTACTGGTATTTGACTTATGTTGTTTCTTGTTATAATGATGATTTTGGTCTAGTGATTTCAGTATTGGGGGTAGGCTGTTGTGACTCTTATTAATTGTTGTCCCTGTCACAAGTGTTGTAAATGTGTGGAATGTGTCTATTTTGTGGCTTGTTATAGTGATGATTTTGGTCCTGTGATTTTGGTGTTGGTGACAGACTGTTAGTAATTGTTGTTTGTCTCAAGTGTTGTAACTGTGGAGTGTGTCTGTGGGATCCCATGTGTTGTGTATGAATGTGAGGTTGATAATGGGAAATCAGCAGAGTGGAGAGATCTTGAAAAAGAATCCTTTAGGATGTATTTTAGTACACTGGAAAGAACTGGGAAGGTTTCCTGGGGGCTTGGTAAATGGAAAAAGTTGATAAAATATTGTAACCAGTGGTGGCCTTTGTATACTTGGAAGATCAGGAAAAATGCCCTAAAAATGGAACTTAGAAATATGATACATTGTTACAATTAATGTTATTTTGAGACGACAAGGAAAATGGGATGATGTATGCAGATATGCTTTTCACTTAAACCATCCGGAGTGGGACAGAATGTGAAATTAATATAGGTCCGCCAGATCCCTTAATTTTGGCCTTGGAAAAGGACAGGGAAAGCTAAGCTGGAGAGATGGTGTCCAGACTGTGATACTGGGGAAAGGTGTTTAAAATTAAGGAAAATCAAGGGGAAAAGGAGGGGGGCTCATGCAGCTTCTGCGTTTGAGCCGTGGGGAAGGATGTCGGGCGGAGGTAGGGGGAGTGAGTTCTCCTGTGGGACCGGATCAGTGTGTGTGCTGTGAGGAGTTTGGATGTTGCAAGTGCCCTGGGGGAGTGCCATGGGGCGGCTCTGGTGAATGAATTGGAACAAGTGTGGGGATCTGGGTAATCTACCCCAGCAGATCCACTGGTTAAAATTAAAACTAGGATCTAGAGCAGTGGAATTTTAGGGTATACAGGACCAACTCATTTGGCGTTAAATCAGAGGGAAAAGAATTTGTTACAGGTGTGGGAGCTACTGGCCACCAAGAAAATGAAAAAAAAAAAAGGGGGGGAGGCATCCTTTCTGAAACCCTCAAAGTACAAATTGGGAAAACATAGGAATGCATAAGTTTTTATGTATTCCAAATTCTCCAAAATATTTATTAGAGCGAGAAGTAGCATTTAAAGAAGGAAAAATGGAATTATCTTTGTCAGCATTGGTATCTTCAGTGAACAGAGGCGAGAGAGCTGAGGAAAGACAATTACTGTGTCCAACTTATCTGGATCTTTCTAAATCTTCATGGAAAGAGACTAGGCCCTTGATATGGATCATGTATTGGGCTGGTAGCTCTTGCAGGGCAGGGGGCAATGAAGTCCTGTGTTCTTCCATCTGCCCTCTTCACATCATAAGCTCACAGTTAATTAATCAGTTGTAATTTCCAGATGGCCTTTCAGATCAGCCTAAGGCAATGCAAACTTCAGCAAGAAAACATGACAGAGCTCTGTTATCAAAGTTTCTGGTGAAAGAAACACAATATAATGTTTTCTACTGTACTTAGAAGGCTGAAAAACTATGAGCTAGACAGAACACATTGTTCAGACATAAGTAAGCCAAGGTTTCCAGCAGTGATACTTGTAATGAAACACCATTTACTGTGATGTGCATACTTTCATAAATAAACTCTTCTAAAGGACCTGGTACAGAGGAAAAAGAGCTTTCAATTTCATAGTAATACTAGAAAACTTCTACTCTATATTTTTATTTCCCTACACTGTGCCATACTATGGATAATTTTGAATGAGCAAGCTACTCAGTTCTCAGATTACCTTGGTAATCAATTACATCGTTTGGATCATGAGTATGATTGATTGTTGCTAACAAGTAAAAATGCTAAACCCTAAGCTTCAGTACAGTTACAATTAATTGAAAACTGAACCTTAGCACCTATAAACTTTGGCTTCATTCTGGTATTTGAAGAATATCTACTGCCGTAAGACAACCTGTCAAATGTGGCACAGTACCATTGAGTGGACATTGCAGATAAATTTGGTTTAATATATATTGTCCAGAAACAAGAACTTGTTCATGGAAACAAAGGATTTTTGAATGTTTTGTTGTATTTTATGGTAACTATGCTACACTTAGAAGGCACTAGTGTGAACAGTGTTTTTTTTTCTCCTTTGTAAAAGGATGGGCTTTTATGCTGGAATCACTAAGATAATCTTCACGTTATCTTTTTTTTAGAACTACTGTCATGCAATATGTCATAAGACACCAAATTCTGTGCCTCTCAGTGCAGGTGAAAAAAAGGATTCTTTCTCAGAAACCTTTTAACAAGTCTTGTCTAAATAATGGTGCTAAATCCAGCTTTTATTAAACTCAGCACCATGGAAAATTGAGATGTAGCTGAGAATGTTTATAATAAGAGTAAGAGTTTGTGTGAGTTTGTTTTTGAAAATCAGATGCGCTGGATGCAAGCTCCCACAGATGCAAAATTAAACAGAATGTTTGCACAAGCTCTTGTAAAGGAAAGCCGCCAAGTCTGAACAGCTCTGTTGCATAGCCTGACTATTTCTATGATCTTTCTGTGTTTGCTATTTTATTCATGCCAGGACAGTTACAGGCCTTCATTCCTTGCATAATATAACTATGAAAAGACAGGAAACTGGAGAGGTTCTGGAAAGTAGCTTTTTCTTCATCCATGACCTCATGAGTGGAAATAAGCGTTTTAAATTGAGATTTATCTGGTTGGAAACCCAAAACTCTTTATAAAGTCTTGATTTTCAGAGCAAAAGTAGCCAACACTTCTGAAATTATTTTTTTATGGTGTTTGAAGTAATATGTCATAAAACTGAGCTTCTCTGTAACATTAAACATGCACAGCAGCATGATTCAGGGAAGTGAGCATTTAAGCTCACATATAATATTATGTGATCTTTTTGATCTTTATATAGTAAGAAGGACTTCGTCATGGCTTGGCTTCGTGAACAAAGATTTGAGAAGGGCTTTACCTGCACTTACTACAATCCCACTGATGGCTAAAAAGACCACCATATTGACTACTATCAGTGGTCCACCAGGCCTCCAGTTGGGAGATTTGGAGACACATCATACATAACGCTGCCCTTTTGAGAACATACGCAGAATCAGTCTTGAGGAGAACAGACAGTGCAAAAAGAACTGTACCTTGCCTATGCCACCTAAGGAGACCTTCTGCTGTGCTTTTTAACAAGGACTTACCACATTAGTAAGTATCGATACTGACGTAGATCCCTAAAGAAGCATATTTGTGCTGATGCTTTAAGCGTGTCATAGTGGTAAAACTTGAGGGAAAAATAGAGGATCTATCCTTGTGTCCTAGATTTAACATTAGAAAATGAGTGCATGACCAATAGATGATGTGAAATTGCAGACTTGGTGAGGTTTCATAACCTATTGCAGTAATACATAGGGACCTCACAAAACTAAATTGGCATAAAGTGGCAGAAAAGTCTTAGTGTAAATTACTGGAAGATTACGCATCTATGAAGAAGTAAACTGTACTTAGATAATTCTGGACTCAGAACTAGAGTTTATAACTCAGGAAAGAGATACCTTTCTGTCATTAGCAGCTCCACTAAACCATTGGTTTAATGTGCTGTTGCAAGTGAACCAATCAGCAATGTGTCAGTCATCCCTGAGAGAATATTGATGACAAGACAAAAGATGTGATTATGCTACTGTACAAGTGGGCCCACATCTTCACACAGTTGATATATTGGATGGATTTGCTGCCATTCAGAGGGACTTTGACAGGCTGGAGAATGAGGCAGAGAGAAAACTTGTGGAGTTCAACAAAGGGAAGTACAAAGGAATCATCCCAGACAGTGGTACAAGCTGCAGGCCAGCTGGTTGGAAAGCAGGTCTGCAGAGAAGGGCCAGGGCATTCTGGTGGACAGTAAACTTCATAGCAAAGAAGGTGAACAGCCTCCTGGGCTGTGTTAGGCAGAATATTTTCAGCCAGTGATGTCCCTTGTATTCAGTACTGGTGAGACATATCTGGAGTGCTGGGTCCCATTCTGGGCTCCCCAGTTTATGTGTCTGTGTGGACTTGCTGGAGCAAGTCCAGTGGAGGGCTACAAAGATTAAAGGACTGGAGTGTTTCTCAAATACAGAGAGGATGAGAGATCTGCAACTGTTTAGCCTGGAGAAGAAAAGGATCGGGGATCTCAAAAAATGACCAGGTTTACCTGCTGTCTTGTAGTGACTGTCCAGGTTAGCATACTGGACAGTGTGGGCCCTTTGTTCTGAGTCAGTATGGCAGTCCTTATATCCTGTTTATTCCATACATTGAAACCCACCTTGTTTTGTGCTGCATTTTGGTTCTGATCTGTTCCTGCTGTTATGCATCTCTGTGCTACATCGAGCCCTGGTTCCTTTTGTCTTCCCGTGGACTCTGCTTATCCGTAAGCCATTTTTTCCATCTGGCATAAATTGCCCTTTAGTCTTATAAACTGTTATTATTGTATGGTTTCTGAAGTAATGGAGTGAGATGAAATCTGGCCTGTGGCAATGAGCACCAGCAGCATGAAGTGAATGAAAATTTGCGTTTGTTCGCTGTTGCTCAGCTTTTATCCAAGTTTGAACTTTCTGCCTCTGTGGACTGATAAGTAGACTGCCTAAGTGGAGCAGGTTTGCTCACTTTGAGTTAATCTTCTGCTTGGTAAGAATGCCATGTTGTGAAGGTGCTCAGAAGTAGACACTCATCTGGTGAAGTCAGCTGACCTAGTTTAATTTCACAAATTAAATTGGTAAAGTAAATTGATTTACTTCATTTACACTGGACCTATGTGTCTTACAACAATTGTTTCCTTTTAGGACAAGATGCCCAGAATTAACTCTCTGGGCTACTCTACAAAACCATTTAATTTAATAGAAAAATTTACTTTTTCCTTATGGTATATGGTTTCTGAAATAGCTGTCTATTTTGGAACTAAATAACTTGTTTCATGAAAGCTTTTGAGAAAGAAAAGTTTGGTTCCTTATGATCTTGCAGCTGTCTAAGGAACTATTACAGATTATGAACTGTTTATGCATCTTGTGACAGCTGGCAACATTGCTCCTTGCTCAACTGTGTATGGAAAAACAGACATTAAAAATTAATAAAAAGAGTATGTTTTCCATGAGCATGCCTGGGTGTGCTAATGCTACTGCTGTAAATGACAAAACTGCCCTTGGATGCAGTGTGGGTGAAGGGGTTTGAAGTGGAAGTAGAATTTTTTCTTTCTTATTTCTTCTGTGAGTAGAAAACAACAGAATTTGAATGTCTTTATCTCTCTCTTTGTTCAGTAACTCATAGCTTACCATAACTGAGATAGGAATAATGTAAATATAGAGCAGTGGAACATACCTAGACAGTGAGATTTGCTCATCCTAAAGAATCAAAACATGTAGTGAATATTTATTATGCATAAAGAGAGAACATTAGTATTACCATTTATAAAATGTAACATCTTTCTAAGCTCTTCATATATGGATGGATTTGATGTATGCCTTGACAATCAAATGTATTAGGAAGGAAACTTTCCCATTGGGTTTCTTAATTTTTTTTTCCCCTGTTACTGGTAACTGTTCTATTGTTTTTACAAATGACGTATATACAGTATTTTCTAGAAGGAGGGATAGCAACTACCAAGGAAACAACCTGATTAAGAGACTTAAGGAAATATTTTGGGCCATGACATGAAGAATAAACATGACAAATCAAATATGTGGTAAGTAGTTAACTCTGATCTGCAGAAAAAGGAGGAAGAAAACAATGTCTGGCTTGCTCATGGATTTACCTGTGGCACGAGCAGTAGTGTGAACACCTGTTTATTTCCAGGTATCAGTGCTTGGCTGGAGTGAAAAAAATTTAGTAAACCATGTTCAAAGATTTTTGTTTAATCCATGTTTCTTTTGCAAACCAGGGTCCTACTGTTCAATCATAAAATTATTCGGTACTCAGTCCTTATATCCAAGAACAATAAGAAAAAATAGATGATTTTCCTGTACAGTTGATTTTGTTCCAGTGAGTTCCAGTAAGTAAATATGGTGCTTATTTGAGCCAAGTCTTTGCTAGTGGTTATGCAGCTGCCTTGTAACTCATCATGACTGAAACTCCGTCCAGAGTTAGCCACATCTCTGATCAGCGTCCCTGCTTATCCCCTTTGACCCATCCAACTGCACTTGTCTGCTTGAGATCATGTCTGCTCTGCGTGCTGTGCCTCTGTCTTCTCCCAATTTCTCTTCTACCCCCCTATTTATTCCTCTCCAGTTCCTTCCTCCTTTTCTGTGGGGGTTTTGTGCCTCAGATTTCTTCCTCTTGTGTGTTTTTCTAAGTTGTCCTTTATGCTTAGAAGGATCTCCCCGTAAGTTAGCAAAGGCACTTCAAAACTCTTCTTCAGCCTCTGATATTTCTACTTTTGTCAGGAAGTCTATGGAAGTATTGAAAGCAAGTCAGTGTACGGATAATGTGCTAAAATGATTGATCATATTATTGACTAATCTTAGTTTTCTGGGTTTTTTTTTTTTTTTTCAATACTATCTATTTGTCCATATTTGGGGGTAGCAACTCTACACTTTGTATTTGTTTGGTTAGCAACTGGAGTCCCTCATTTCAGACCATGTCCTAAGTAATACAAATAATTATTAATAATAATTTTTTTATATATTATGGTGTTGATTAAAGGCAACAAGAGTTGCAAATCCTAGGGTATCACATAAATTACATAGAATGGAGGAATTTATTTTCACCCATGCAGAAATTCAGTACATGCTGAACTCTTTCTATATTCCACATGACTTTATGCTTTTATTTATGTTATCTCTTATTGGATAATCTGCTTTTCCTCCACCCTTATACTCTGTACAGTTGGTGGATACTCTTGGGGGATCACAGTGTATTGCTTTCAGGTTTTTTACTAATGGCTTTCACTTGCCTTTCAAGTGTTTTAATTCACTGTCTTAAATCGACCTCTGTTTTTTCTTAAACCTCTTAACAAAAGTTCTGCACTAGTCTTCTTATTAAACTTGTAAGCTAGTTGGAGAATGAACTTTGCCAGATCTTCCTAACTGATTTATAGAACTGAAATCTTCCCGTTCTCTAGGGCATGCACTCTTTTTTTTTTTATGTAGAATAACCTTATTTACATTATTCTTTCTTTCTACTGGCCAAGGAATCCTCTTATTCTCCCAAATGGAGTGCTATGAATGCTAGATGACAGTGTATCTTTTTCATTTGGCTGGCCTTTTTGAGATCGAAATGTTCCTAATAGCAAGGGCTTCATGAATGATTAACAAACAACACATCTGTCCTTTGGACTCATTTGGCTGACAAAGAGCTACACTACTAAATGCATCTGTTTTCTCCATCTGCACAAGATTATTCCCATTGAAGTTTCTGTATTTTTCTCATCTACTTAATTTCAGCAAAAATGGAATGTGAAAGGAAGTGAAATTTGGACTAAATTTATATTAACCTAACAGTTCTGTTGTTAGAAATGACATAATAGAGAGCAGTATTCTTCAAGGAAGAAAAGTAAGTTTTGATCCAGAAACATGAGCTGTTGAAGACAGGAGCAACAGTTGTGCTGAAGGAGAGGCTGGAACTGTAACTGAATGAGAAAAGTATTTTATGAGTAAATCCAGTCTGGTGAACTACTGAGTTCCTACTTTATTAAACCTGAACACAGGCAGGCTCTTTGTGGCCTTTAGTGATCGTTAAATCTCCTTTGTTGTATTTTCTCTTTTGTAAAGGGATAATGATAATAAAATTATTTTATTCCTGAAGAACTGCCACAAAATTCCTAAGCCTTTTATACCTGTGAAATTGAGATTTTGGCACTGTATCCACCTTCAGTAGCACTGGAAAGAGTGGAAAAAGAAGAAATAGGATAAAGGAAATGTTGGCAAGGTAGAGAAGAGCAGTGAAAGAAGACAGATGCTGAACGCAGAGAAGTAGGGGGCCAAGTTCTATGTTTGTGGTTATTTTCACTGGTTAAGAAATGCACTGTGCAGTGTCACTACTGTTTATATTGCTGCAGAATGCTGATGCTTGAGCTGAAACCTGTTTAAGTATCATACCTGTACTAGGTATGAGAAGAAACAGAAATAGTGTCTGTTGTGGTTTAAGCTCAGTCACCCAGTAACTCAGAACCATGCAGCTGTTCCCTCACTCCCCCCACCCTTCCTCCCCTCCCGCAGTCCTGGAGGGATGGGGAAGAGGATTGGAAGAATATAACTCTCATGGGTTGAGATAAGAACAGGCCAGTAACTAAGGTATAACACAAACCACTACTGCTACCACCAATAATAATAACAATGATAAGGGAAATAACAAGGGAAGAGAATACAACTGCTTACCACCTGCTGACTGATACCCAGACCAACCCCAGCAGTAATCTATCCCTTCTGGGTAACTGCCTCCAGTTCATATAGCGGGCATGATGTGCTGTGGTATGGAATACTTCTTTGGTTAGTTTGGGTCAGTGTCCTATCTCTGCTTTCTCCCGGCTTTCACTCCTCCCTGGCAGAGCATGAGACTCAGAAAGACCTTGGTCAGAGTAAACATTACTGAGCAGCAATTAAAAACATCAGTGTTATCAGTGTTGCTCCCATGCTGAAAGTCAAAACCACAACAGTGCACTGCTGCTAAGGAGAAAAAATGGCTGCTACTGCTGACCCCAGGACAGTGTCTTACCACAAATCCCCAAACACATCAATCTCACATGTGGAAACAGTCCATGTTTCCATGGTTGCACGTCAAGCTATTACTCTTAATGAAGAGGAAGTAGCTTGAAGATTGATAGACTTTGCAAATCTCAGCATAGTCACAGAAAAATAAACTGCACCTTGAATCTTCTTGTTCCAGTAAGAGAAAAGAGGCACCTGAGTGGATGCCACAAGGTGGTCTTTGAATGATTTGGCCTGAGAGAGCCTCCCAAGGGAAGGGTAAATCTCTAGATAGCTTTCTTTCCTAAGCATCTGCTACTTAGCTAGGTGGTCCTTTGTTCTGACCAGATAGGATTTTCTCCTGTGTTGAGCATCAGCAGATAGTAAGAAAGCAGCAGGGATGAAACAGTTAATCATGCTTCCCATCCTAAATTTTGGCATTCCTTTTTATGGGTAACAAGAGCACTGTGAGATACAACTGATGAAGGATACCTCATGCATGTGAGCAATCACATATGTCTGAAAGTTAGCATCTGAAATGTTGGTAAAATAATCCTGAAATGTAATGTCAGAAGCAATGAAAAAGATGGGGCCAAACATAACTGCCACAGAATGCTGCAGAATATAATTATGTCAAAAAATGATGTAACATTTCTTTTCTTTCTGTGGAAATACATACAATAACAATGAATGAAATCAAAATCATCAACACATAATGGGAAACTGTAACAACCCTTTCTATGCTGGGGCATAGGGGATTAAAAGAAAAATAATGTAGCTAGAAGATGACATTAAAGCTGCACCTGTCATTAGACGCAAAGATAGTCTGAAAGAATAATAGAACCATAGAATAGTTAGGGTTGGAAAAGACCGTAAGATCATCTAGTTCCAACCTCCCTGCCATGGTCAGGGACACTTCCCAGTAAACCATGTCACTCAAATCCTTGAACACCGCCAGATATGGAGCATTCACAACTTCCCTGGGCAACCCATTACAGTGCCTCACCACCTAAGTAAAGGGCTTCTTCTTTATATCTAATCTAAACTTCCCCTGTTTAAGTTTGAACCCGTTACCCCTCATCCTAGCACTACAGTCCCTAATGAAGAGTCCATGGAAGATTTTGCATTTTCCAAGTTTCCTTTGCTCCAGTGCAGTCTTTTTAGAGAAGTAATACTCATCAGCTGTGTATGGCTACAAAAAGAGTGTATAATCCATTCTTGAAATCTAAAAACTATGTTAAACATGTCTTGTGTCCTTTTATCTGTAGACCTTGAAAGCTGAATTCCTGAAATTGAGCCCTTGCTAATGAGGAACACTAGGCTAGCGCTCAGAGCTGCGTCCTGTCATACCACAT
Source organism: Forpus xanthops (assembly GCA_032466535.1). Taxonomy (NCBI): domain Eukaryota; kingdom Metazoa; phylum Chordata; class Aves; order Psittaciformes; family Psittacidae; genus Forpus; species Forpus xanthops. The sequence goes on from JASSUY010034833.1 coordinate 10,858, forward strand.
CATTAAGTATGGATGGAAAAAGCAGCTAAGTTGAAAATTGCTGATTAGAATAGCTACCTGTGCTATGAGAAAGTTAAACCAAGAAACCCACATGAAATAAAGAATTAATGCAGTCCTCCATGCAAACCTCACTCATCCTTCTAAATCCCTTGACATTTTAACTTGGCTTTGAGAAGTTTTAGACAACTCTTCTAATTCTTTTCAATATGTTTATTTCTAGCTTTTCACTAAATGGCAAATATTTTTACTTGTCTCCTTTGCAAAGCAGAACCCAAAATTGCAACATGTATATGCATATTTTTCTACAGATGTACTCTTAAGGTTTCTCACATGGAATAAGAAGTCATCCTTCATTCTTAATGACTGCCAGCTAAAGACACTGAGACAATTTAGGGAAACCAGGCATATGGTGTCCTCACAAACTTACTAAAGGCAAGATTTGCTCAATCTGCTTATGATCAATGACCTCTGAATATTCAATAGCAAGAATTCTAATGTATGTAAGTAGTAGCAGGGAAGGCTGAGTTGTATGTAAAATATAATGAAGAAATCCTAAGCTTCAACACTGAAAAAGACAAACAGAAAACTATTGAATATTAAATAGATTTTAATATTTGGTCCACATAAACATTCACATGTATATTCTTATCTTCCATTGTTTGCAGGGTTTCACTTGGACTTTTTACAAGTTTATTGCTGTTTTATCATGAGGATTAGCATAATCATGCATCTAGGCCTAAAATTTCTGATAAATAGCAGAAAGCTTATTTTCAGCTTGGCAACAGGCATTTTGGGCTAAGACTGAAGCTCTTTGGACTAAGCAAACAACAAGGGAACTCTTACGTATTTCAGCAGTTGTAGCTCTGGATGCTTTGGCTGTAGAATATGAAGGGTGCACAGTGATTGATCAGATTTATACATGACACAGCAATACCTTCCTCAAAACCAGCTGATGGGTGAAGGATTGTGATAAGAGTAGTTCATGGTGTACAGCACTGGGTTCACAGGTACAGAAATTCCAATGTTATGCTTTTTGCAGAAGTGGGTTGTCACTGGCATATAAATTAATGTGAAATTACATCTGGTCAAATAGGACAGTATGATACTATGTTTCATGCTTTAGGGTGTTTATCTTATAAAAACTTCTCATAACCTGTCTGGGTATCAGTCCTGTCCAGGTTTCAGGACTTGCTCCATTTCTCCCCTTATAAAGGAGGAGAGCAAAAAATATGGTCTTTGGTCTTCATATTGCAATTCTCTTATTAACATCCTCAATCATTTTATGGCAAGAGTTTTAAGGAGTTGCTGAAGATATCATATACTGAATTTGCTCTTCAGTCAAATATTCCAACTTTACTAGTAAAAGGATACCTTGATATTGTTTTATTGACCATTCTTTCTTGCATTTGGTTAGGTGGTGAATCTGTGTAATTTGTGGTTGTACATCTGGGACAAGCATTTGCAATGCGAAAGGCATAAATTTTCCTTTTTATTAGTTGCCCCTAGTTACAAACAGATACTCCTCTGCAAATTTAACCTGCCTAGGTCAGAGGCACATGAATATTTTGGCAAGATTTGCTATCTCACTTTACTCCCAGTTTTCAGTTTTCCTCTCTCCTCCATATATTTGAACCATTCCAAACTTCCATCCTCTTTATTGTATGTGCCCCAGTAGGCCCACTGTAATTTGCTTACAGGGCATGCACTTCCTCTCTCCATTTCTTGCTGTTAGTACTGGCCATGTGTCATGGTTTAAACCCAGTCAGCCATGTAGTTTGCTCACTCACACCACCCTCTTTCTTCCCTTCAACTCCCCGGGGGGATGGGGAGGAGAATCGAAAGAATGCAGTTCCCACAGGTTGAGATAAGAACAGTCCAGTAACTAAGGTGCAGGTAAGAAGGCAGCTAACCCAGGAAGCTGGGAAACAGTAACAGAAAAGAACTACAAAAAAAAGGAGGAAGACGACAATTAAAACCAAGGGGCTTCCTCCTAAACCTGTTGTTCCTACCCAGAACTGCTTTGCTGTCCTGCAGGGGGCTGATGAGGAACCAGACTCCCATCAGGAACCACACCAGGAATAACTGGCTGATGCACTGGTAAAGAAGATCACTACTGGTGCTGCCAGGAAAAAGCGGGTGGCTGTAGTAATAGGGGACTCTACTCTGAAAGGATCAGAGGCACCCATCTGTCAGCCTGATCCAGTCTCAAGGGAGGTGTGTTGCCTACCAAGGGTTTGGATCAGGGATGTTGCCGAGAGGCTGCCTGTTCTAGTCGTTCCCACTGACTATTAACCAATTCTAGTGATCCATGGGGGATGCCAGTGATACAGACAGCAGTAGCCTGGAGAACATAGAGAAGGACTACAGAGCTCTGGGTGAGGTGGTTAGGGGCTCTGGAGTGCAGATTGTCTTTTCCTCAATTCTCCAGGATACAGGGCCAGGACCTTAAAAAGGCTAGGAGGATTGGCAGGGTTAATAAATGGTTAAAAGGGTGGTGCTATAGTCAGGGGTTCGGGTACCTTGAACATGGAACTCAGTTTAGTAGGCCAGGTCTATTGGGGGCTAGTGGAGCTGGTCTGACAAAGAAAGGGAAGAGTGGATTTGGTAGGAGGCTTTCCAGAGTGGTCAAGGATGCTTTAAACTGATGTGTTGGGGGAGGAGGGCATCATTCCATCCCAACACACCCAGTCAGTTGCCAGCACCTAGAGTAGATGTTTGGAGCAGTGTAGAGACACTCCAGCTGCTCCAGCAAATGAGCTGGCTTCGATTGGAGCTCGGCTCAGATGCCTCTATACAAATGCCCATAGCATGGGGAACAAACAAGAGGAATTGGAGATGTGTGCATGTCTATGGGGGAATGATATAATAGGCATCACAGAGACATGGTGGGATGGCTCCTATGACTGATGTATAGGAATGGAAGCTTACAGTCTATTTAGGAAAGACAGGCCTGGTAGGTGGGGAAGGGGAGTTGCTGTTTATGTTAGGGATAGTCTGGAGAGTATGGAACTCTGTCTGGGGGCAGGTGAGCAGTCGACAGAGAGTTTGTGGGTCAGGGTTAAAGGGAAACCAGCGATGGGAGACATTATTGTGGGGATCTATTACAGACTGCCTGACCAAGAAGACTTGGTGGATGAAGATAGCAATAGCCTCATGCTCACAGGCCCTTGTCCTCATGGGGGATTTCAACCATCATGATATCTCTTGGAGGGACGGTGCGGCCTGGCACAAGAAATCCAGGATGCTTCTCGACTGTGTGGAAGACAACTTCTTTCTGCAAGTTATAGAGGAGCAAAGGAGGAGAGGTGCCGTGCTTGAACTCGTCCTCACCAACAGGGAAGGGCTGGTTGGAAATGTGACGCTCCAGGGCAGCCTTGATTACAGTGATCATGAGATGGTGGAATTTGAGATCCTCATGACAGTGAGAAGGGCGTGCAGCAAGCTCACTGCCCTGGACTTCAAGAGAGCAGACTTTGGGTTCTTCAGGAACCTGCTCAGTAAGGTTCCATGGGATATAGCCCTAGAGGGCAGGGGGGCCCAAGGTTGATATTCAAGGATCACCTGCTGCAAGCTCAGGAGCAATTCATCCCCACTAGAAGAAATGCAGCAAGAGGACCAGGAGATATCCTTGGATGGATAAGGAGCTGCTGAGGAAAATTTGAAGGAAAAATGAGACTTATAAAAGGTGGAAGCAAGGACAAACGGCCTGGGAAGAATACAGGAATGTTGTCCGGGAAACTAGGGACCAGGTTAGGAAAGCTAAGGCTCGCTTAGAGTTAAACTTGTCTAGGGATGTTAAGGATGACAAGAAGGGATTCTATAGGTACATTGCAAATAAAAGACAGGCTAGGGACAACGTGGGTCCTCTTCAGAAGTAATCAGGAGACCTGGCTACCATGGATTTGGAGAAGGCTGAGGTTCTTAAATGACTTCTTTGCCTCAGTCTTCACCGAAAAATGTTCTGACCATGCCACCCAAGTCTTGGAAGGCAGTTGCAGGGACAGTGAGAATGAAGACCCTGTGCCCACTGTAGGAGAGGATCTGGTTCGAGATCATCTTAGGAACCTGAACGTACACAAGTCCATGGGACCTGATGAAATCGATCTATGGATCCTGAAGGAGCTGGCAGTTGAAGATGCTAAGCCACTGTCCATCATATTTGAAAAATCTTGGCAATCAGGTAAAGTTCCAGATGATTGGAAAAAGGGAAATATAACCCCCATTTTCAAGAAGGGGAAAATGGATGAGCCAGGGAACTACAGACCAGTCAGCC
>JASSUY010034834.1:0-54945 GCA_032466535.1 Forpus xanthops
GGGCAGGATCACCTCCCTCATTCTGCTGGTCACGCTCCTTTTGATGCAGCCCAGGATACGGTTGGCTTTCTGGGCTGTGAGCGCACACTGCCTGCTCATGTTCATTTTTTCATTGACCAGCACTTCCCTCCCCCCACCCAAGTCCTCCACAGGGCTGCTCTGAATCTCTTCTCTAAATGTATTTCTTCTAAATACAGAAACCAACATTAAAATAAGGCTCTTTTTTTTGTACCCACCAACTTTCAGCTTTTTTTTTTTTTGCTAATTATTAGCTTTATATCACTTGTTTAAAAATAATAAGAAGAAATCAATAGTTGCACTACTCAAGTCTATTTCCTCAAACCTGCAGCACTATGTTCTTTTAGTGGATGACTCATCCTAAAGAAGTTGGCTACAGAAAAGCAGCAGCCAGTGTCTGTAACTCTGATATGCAAAGTTGACTGCCTTTGAAGCACCTGAAGTCTGTTACCTTTTCATTTGCATTTTGCAGTTGCTTGTGTAAAGATACCACTTCTTGTTTAAGAGTTTCCTTTTCCTGTTGCATCATCCTCAAGTCTGATTTTAGTCGGGACATTTGAAGGTTTGTATTTTGCAGTGTTTCATCTAGACTCTGAACCTGTAACGAGCAAGAAAGCAGCTTAGCATTTGCTGGACCAACATTTCTTGTAACTTTGGTCTGCTTGGATGTGTATGCATCACATATCACACACATTTAAGGTCTCTGAAGGAAGGAAAGAAGAAAAGGAATGAAGAAGTTACAATGCTGACAGCCCTCTTAAAAAATAACAGATGATTTTTACTTTCTGTTCCCAATCAGTAGTGATCCACTCTGAATTCAGCCATAATACTTGCATTCAGAGACACATTCTTTTTCCAGCCCCAAATATTTACAGTGATATGCTGGGAAGAGAATATTTCTCTTGAATTATTTATTCTTCCTGACAGCCCCTGACCAAAAAGAAAACCCAAGTGTTGTCAGCCAAGCAGATAGCCATTTGTTCCCCTCCCCTGCCTGGAGGGAGATGAGCCACTGCCAGAAAAGAAGACAGCAACAGCAGAGCCTCTGCAGTGTTTTAGGAATAACTGGCAGAATGAACTGGCAAAAGTAACTTAGCTGTAGATGCAAAACAACATAGCTTATTCTTGGGGGAAAAAGGTCCCTCACTGCATTTAACAAGGTTCCTCTTGCCATTTAAGACCATCACTTTGAAAGACCATCAAAGCAGTTATTCCTAGCTTCATGACATCTTTGCACACATTAGAAGACAGCTACTTTTAAAGAAAAAACATTACAAGAGATTATAAAAATGCTTTTGATCTGGAGCTATAACAAAAATCACTATTTGTGGTGGTGTATGCCCCCCCTTCCCTGCATCCTGAACCTCTCTGCTTCCCCAGGAATTCAGTCTTTGCACAGACATAAAGAGTTGAGCAGCTGGGCACTCCCTGACCTTGGCAACAACTCTGGTTGCATAGTAAGTGTAGGGAGCATTACACAGAAACGTGGATAGTTGGGCACTCCCCAATCGTACCAGGAGCTCTTTTGGGATGACCAGTCATTCTCTGACAACCTGGAACATAACTGTTGTGAGGCTGGTGGAACTGACATAGAACTGAGGGCAGAGTGGAAATTCACTGATGACTAATGCCAAGGCCCTAAGAGAGAGAGAGAGAGAGACCCTTTGAGCTCTCCTGGACCACAGTGGGCTGCAGCAAGGTATCTCCCTGAGTGGAGCACCTCTCAGGGTTTGTAAATTCTCAAGTTTAGAAAACAGGAGGAACATATACCTGGCTGTTATTTCTGCTCACTGATATTTAACCCTTCATCACTTGAGGAATGCTGAGAAAGCTTATGTGAGAATTTTCATTGCACCAGAGAGAAATTAACAGGATCCTTTATATAAATGTATGTATGTATATCTCTATATGCATATGTATGTACATATGCATGCATGTGTGTGTTGGTTCAAGTATTTGATTACAAGTGTGTGTGTATTAGCTTTAATAATCAAGTGCTGTTAGAAATCTTGGATTCACTTTAAAACTGCAAACTGCTGCTTAATGACACTTGGAACCCTTTAGATGAATACCATTACTAAGTCACTAATATGACTAATATGTGCTTAGGCTCTGTCAGCAGTTTAGAAAGCAAGGGGTTCCAATCTGAACATCATGACTCAGCAGGAGAGTCTCCCTTATCCTTTGTGCCTTCAGTCTCTGTACCAATCATCTTTAGCTCAATTTTACCTCTGTTTTCCATTGCATGCTTCATCCATGTAATAAGTAATAGAGTGAATCTTGCCATAGAATTCTTCTAAGTCATGCCTTTATCAATCATATTAAAATTGTTCTTGCTAATACCTTTGATGGTCTTTGAGAGAGCCCAAATCACTCATCTTTCGCAACACTTTTATACCTTTTCCTGTGAAACTGTGAGCTGTGTTTTCAGTGTCTGACTCTGCTGTTCCCAGGACTTCTGTTCCTGCTTCAAGCTGCCAACTGCATTCTCTAAGCAGCTTGCTTTAGCCACCTGAAATAAGATTACACTGGTAAGCCTGACTCATTCAGGATTTGCTTTAACTCAATTTGACTGTGAGAGATAAGCTAGAGAGAGTTACAGTGATGCAAAGAAAATGCATGAGAGCAGAAAACCCCTCAGCTCTCAGCCTTGAATCTCCATACAACAGGATCATTATTTACAGTGTGCATACTAGCTATGCTGCTTGAGTTCAGAGTTACAAGATGTAAGAGTTGCAATACAAGTGCAAGAACACTGTCTTCCTTGTCCTGCTGCAATATGTACAGCCAGGCCAGTGTCCCTTGCAATGTCTGGAATTTTCCATGTAATCAAATTACAGTAAAGCTGCACTTCACAATTGAAGCATTTTCTTTAAGACCAGCTAGGGAGAAAAAAGCCCAAGCCAAACAAAACAAGGCAGTGGCAATTAAGCCTTTATCTGGCTTGAAGGGAAATAGAAAACAATCCAAAGCAGCTTTACAGGTTAAAGATAATGACATAAGAATTTTAACAGCCCGTTACAACACATAGATAGTGATGTGGATTTGCAGTTCTTTCTTACCTTATCAATACATCTGTTTAATTCCTCACTCAGGGCTTCCTTTTCTTTCTGCAGCTTTTCATTCTTAGAAACTAAGCTCAAGACTTCATTCTGAAGGTCAGAAAGATCAGGACATCTGGGCAGCTGTGGGAAACAAACCCCCCAGATACATTTCTGTGCTGTTTCAGATTTTGCATACAAGTGATATAACCGTCCTCTCTTCCAGGCCAAGCATCCCACTCTGCATAGAGCGGAAGAGAGAAGCATACTCCAATTCAGTATGAATGACCATATGAGTATCTTTCATATGATCCAAGGCATCCTTTTTGCAATAGCAATCCTAAGGATTCCTAATTGCCCTTTGATGCCTGGGATTTGCATTTGGGCTGGTTCTTCTCTGCCTCTTCTATGAAAGGGGGAAAAAATTCCCAAACTTTACTGTTGACTTCTGACCCTTCTCCCATTTGGCACAGTGCCTTAGCATAACACCTCATTCCATTCCCCAGGTGAGGCCTCATAGCAGCCTTCCAGTATCTGAAGCAGGCCTCAAAGGATGCTGGAGAGGGTCTCTTCATCAGAGACTGCAGCGATAGGACAAGGGGTAGTGGGTTTAAACTTAAACAGAGTAAGTTCACATTAGACATAAGGAAGAAGTTCTTTACTGTGAGAGTGATGAGGCACTAGAACAGGCTGCCCAGAGAAGTGGTAAACACTCCATCTCTAGCAGTGTTCAAGACTAGGTGGGACAGAGACTTGGGGGACATGGGCTGCTGTGAGATAACCCTGCCCATGGAAGGAGGTTTGGAACTAGATGATCTTAAGGTCCTTTCCAACCCTAACTATTCTGTGATTCTATGAACACTCTCCTGCGCTGTTCTATCTGTACACTCAAGCCACAATCCACTCTACTGAATAGGTCTCATCTACTTTTGCTTTTTAATACCATTATCCATTCTAAGCATTGGGTACATCAAATGAACGCTTTACACTGTAAAGGGAATTACTTTATGGAGCCCTAATCAAAAGAGCTAACTCATTTGTAGCCTTCATTATCTGAGTTTATTAGCACATATTTACAGCCAATTGAACCATGCTTATACAGGCGATAACCCAGCTCTCCAGGAAATTATCTTCAGTTAAGCTGTGAGATGTTAAAGTCTCCAGATGGGTTTAACAATAGGAATACTCTCTGAAAGGATGTGCTGGAAGAGACCAGTCCTCAAACTGAGCTATACTGGTCCAGGTTAGATGGGGCTCTGAACAACTTGGACTCGTGAAAGTTGTCCCTGTCCGTGTCAGGGGCCTTGGAACTAGATGGGTTTTAAGGTCTCTTACAACCCAAACCATTCTGTGGCTTTGTAATACGGGGTTCTACCCCATCTGCACAAACTAAAAAAGCCCTATCTGTTCCTTGATTAGAGCTTTAAGTCTTTGCCTTCATTATCAAAGCCTGCCTTTGTAGATCCACCACTCCGGAAGACATTCTGGCAAGGGCTAAGTGAAACTAACCTTATCTGAACAATCATGCATTGTACCCAGAGACTCTTTCAAGACAATTTATATTGCCCTACTGTTATGACTTTTCTTTAGAGAATTAACTCTTTCCAACTCTGACAAGAGAGCGGGACATGTTTAGAGGCAGCCAGCATTCTCTCACGGCACTCAAATGAACTTCCATACCTGTTTTGTCTTCTCAAGCTCCTGCTTGAGAATGTGGTTCTCCTGCTCCAGCATATGAGCTTGAACCTTCACTTTCGACAGCTCCATCTCCAAGGAAGACACCATATTTGATGACTGCAAAAAGTAAAAGGCTCACATTTCAACACAGGAGAAATGCAGAGTAACAAAGATTAACCAGAGGATGCTGCAGCCAGTGACATGCTTGGAGCTGGGGTGGCACTGTGTTGCCTAGAACAGATGCTGGAAAATGCAGGTGAATCTGTACCATCATTAAGCTCCATTTTCACGACAAACCAGAACACTTCTACTTCCCTGCTGTTGGCTGCTGCCAGGCTTTCCTTCCACCCCACTACCATAAGCATGTATGTTTGCAGCTAATACTTGGAAGTTTAGCTTTCAAAGAGCGCAATGCAGCTCAGGAATGGGATGCTAACTCCATAGCACCTGCACACTTCTGGAGTTCAATTATTTTGTACTGTTAGAAACAGTGTAACCCAGTACCTTTACTTTAGAGTTTTCCAGTTCCTCTTTTAGTACCAGTCTCTCCTTTTCCCATTCTTCCAGGGTACACTTTCCCTCTTCTTCTTCCTTCTGCTTGAGCACCCTTGCCAGCTGTTGATTAAGATCCTGCACATCTGCTTGATTTTTGGAGTTCCTCTGGCTAAGTTCTGTATTTTCAGAGTCCAGCTGCTGGTTTCTGGTCTTCAGATCTGCTACCTGAATCAGGAAATCAGCATCAGTTCTGTTTGCTTTTACACTGGGGAGTAAACTGAATGTGACTCTGAACAGTGGTGGGGAGCTGTTACCTTTACCCTATGTAACACTTGTGAGACCAGTAGCACTGCCTGCTTTATTTCCCTACCTGCTTCATGCTCTAATTTTAGACCAAATCAAGCAGAATCACATTTAGGAGTAGGAGTCCTCCTGATGACCTGTTGCATGCATGGTCAGCCTCACAAACATAATTTCTCATAACTGGCTTCAATTATATCAATTATAACAGTAGTCATCTGGCTCACCACTCTGCTCCTCCTTCCCTTTGCCATGTGATGTATATGTTGAGGGCTGTGCTGGTGAACTAGTAGATTATTCTGAATGAGTAGAATTTTACTAAGCAATACTAAGAGGGGAGTGAATGTAAGAGCTATTTAAACTTTCCACTTTGCCTAGCATAACAAACTAACATTAAAATGAAAGGAGCAGTCTCATGGATACGAGCAAAGGGTCATGGCTGGCAGCATTCCTAGACCCAGCTAGCTGGGAAATCAGTAGAGGCTGAGTCACGTAAGCTCTGTTTCCCCATGGGCTACTGCAGAGCATTACCCACAGAAACTACAAAAGAAAGATTTTATATTTCTATTAAATAAACTTTCCAAGTTAAGCATGGAAAGTGCTCTTAAGTCTGTAAGATGGGTAGTTACAGTAGCATTGCAGTTTCCTCATCAGGTCAAACAAGCCTCACATTAATCCCACCCTGTTAATGAGAACAGTTATCAGAGTTTAAATGTATGCAATGGTCATTTCTACTGCCTTTAGGACCATGTAAGGAACAGCTTTTCCACAGTCATGATTTCTACAGAAGGTTTTGTATACCTGCTTTTTCAGGTTGTCAACCATCTTCTGTACAGCGATTTTCTCCTTTCTCACAGCTTCTATCTTTTGCCTAAGGAAAAACGAAAGCTCATTAACAGAAGCCGGATTAACTGCAGGAAATAGGGCCGTTTCATATTTCACAGCACATCCAACACATGTAGGAGCTTTGAAAGAAGGGATGCAACCATCGTGTCTGCACCACAGCAAGACCCCAAATGTATATATGCAGTACATGCCCCATTGAATTCTTACCGCATTTCTTCTTGGGACCCGTTTAACTCCCTCAGTTTCAGGCTGGAAGCACTACCCTCCTCATTCAGTAAAGTCACTTCGTTTTTCAGAAAAGTATTTTCTTCTCTGAGCTTCTCAGCTTCAAATCTGTGACACAGAAACAAGAGACAAGTGAAACCTGGTCCTGTACATCATCTAGTCCCACAGCGACAAGATTTACCAAAAGCCTAAGCTACTCGTAACATTTCAAACCAAAGCTACAATTGACTTATCTTATGTACAAACAGTATATAGGTTTTACGTTTCATTTAGTAAGAGGACTCCCCAAATCACTGAACAAGGGGTTTTTGTGCAAGCTTTTGTAAAGCCCAAGTTAGTTCAACTCTAAGATACCTAGTAAAAGTTTCGCACTAATATTGTACTATACTTTTCAGCCCCTAAATTACAAATAACATAACTTCAAGCAACTTAACACCACAATATGCAGATTGCCAGGAGAGAAATCTGTTTCTGGAGTCCAGTGTGCTGGGAACAGCAGCACTGGAAAATGCCTTCACAGTTACCTCAGGACAGAAAGGAAGTAACAGCCACAGCTTAATACCTGAAAGAACAAGCTCTTGCAGGAGACTGGTGCTCAACAGCAATTAAGCTACTTGTAGCCACCTTACTGTCCTGGTTTTGGCTGGGATAAAGTTAACTTTCTTCCTGTTAGCTGGCACAGTGCTGTATTTTGGCTTCTGTCTGAGAACAATGCTGAATAACACACTAATGTTTTAGTTATTGCCCAATAGCACTTACCCTGATCAAGAACTTTTCAGTCTCTCATGCTCTGCCAGTGAGAAGGGGCACAAGAAGCCAGGAGGGAGCAGAGACAGGACACCTGACCCAAACTAGCCAGAGGGGTATTCCATACCACAGCATGTCATGCCCAGTATGTCAACAGGGGGAGTTACCCAGAAGGGACCAACTGCTGCTCAGATCAGGCTGGGTATCAGTCAGTGGGCACTGAACAATTGCATTGTGCATCACTGCTGTTTATTGGTTGGGTTTTGGTTTGTTTTTATTTTTTTCCCTTTTAGTTTTATTTCCCTTATAATTATTAGTAGTCTAATACTGTACTTCAGTTATTAAACTGTTCTCATCTCAACTCCCAATCCTCCTCCCCATCCCACCCAAAGGGGAAAGGCAGAGGGAGAGGTGAGCAAGGGGCTGTGTGGTGCTGAGTTACTGTCTGGGTTCTTTTTGATACCCAACATGGGGCACAAAGGTTTGAGGTAACAACATGTCTGACCAGAGCCTGTCAAATTCACTATAAACATTCACTGCATTGGTTTAATAGCCATAGGTTGCGATGTTGATTTATTTGCTTTTAGAGTTGAACTATGTAACACCTTATTTGCAGTATGCGCTCCCTGCGGTGACATTTATCATCCACAGCCCCTGGGCTGAGGTTCTTGGTTTTGTTGTATTTTTTAATAACGGCTTATAACATATTATTGCTAGCCATGAAGCTGATCGCATTTGTGTACTCAGCATTGCCATCACCTCTATACTTTGGAAGCCATCTAATGAGAACTATTAATAATTATACCACTTGACTTTTATGCAAGATCTGGAAAAACTAGTAAAACCTTTAGAAAAGGTATGGTGGCATCCTGGCAATACCAGAGGTACACATAACTGCAACATGCTGGGGCCTGGCCCATCCCTACAGAGCCCTGCTCAACACTATCCAGCACCTTCACGGGGAAAAGAAGGTCTCTGGATCTGATGGTAAAGCAACAGACACCATGGCTACTCCAACCCCGACAATAAGCACAGCAATTACTCCAAGCCTGTGTTGAGCACTGTGGCTACTCTGCTCTAACTCTGACAACAGATGCTGCAGCCACTCCAACCCCAGCAAAAGACACTGCATCTGAACCAAGGAACCAATCCATGCCCCTATCAGTCACCCCTGTACAGAAAAAGAAAGGGACTTGGAAGTCACCTTGAGGGCCTTCACAAGAAACAGAAGTGGTAGAACCAGAGATAACCTCTCGATCCCCATCCCTAAGTGAGCTGCAGGATATACTAAAAGGTTTTAGCCACTGTCCAGGTAAGCACTTTATCACCTGTATGCTCCAATGCTGGGACAATGGAGCTAGTAGCCTGGACTTAAGAGTGTAGGGAAAATCCAAGCATCTGGGATCACTTTCTAGGGAAAGAGGTGTTGACAGTAAATTCGAAAAGGGACACAATCCCTCAGCCTCCAGAAGTGACTCCTATCAACTCTGAAGGAAAGGTATCCCTTCAAGGAAGATGTAGGCAAGAGAGAGGGGTATCTAGTACCTAATGGAACTGGAAGAGGGGCAAGTTCCGGAACACCGTCAATACATTGAGAAGGATAAGTAAATAATCCAGATCCTTCTGAAAGCCAGTTTGCCATAAAACAGAATAAGATCAAGGGACCTGACAGGAGATCCAATTTTTGGAAATAAGATGGCTGCATGGAAATCATCCCATCCCGACCTTTCGAACACGGGAGTACACATTTAGCAAAGGTCACGTGGTTAGTTACTAGAGGATCTGCCAACCGGGCTGGCCAGGCCCAATCAAAGCTTTTAGATACCATAGAGGGGGAAAAAGTTCCTGTGGTTCACATAAAGAACTTGCTGGGGAAGACAGTCTGGGCTGTTCCTGCCTCAGGCAAAGGCAAACACACTCATGGGATCACTTTTGCTCAAGGATGTGAGCACACTTGATGGGTAATGCGGAGGATGGGGCTCTGGTGTGTACCTCAAGGAGTTTTGATTCTGGGTCAAAATAGTCAATAACTGAAATAACTGTATGATGCTGTATAACATTAAATATCAGCACTTTCACTGCAGCAACCCACCATTGAGCTGGATACCTTGTCGCACCCATCTCCACTGCTTCAGATTTGACGATCTGAACCTAACTCCCTTTTGATCACCACGTTAATGAACAATGAACTTTGATAAAATTGGACAAGTGGAGCAATGTTGGAACTAAAACGAGCTTCAGCATGCAACAATCCAACACCACACACCATCCTTCCTGCCTAGAGAAACTGTTATGACAAATGGAGCCCCAGATCATAGAACTCAAGACTGGCCCACAGACTAAGGGAATGATCTGTATGAATATATATATTTATATATCTAAAGACAGTAAAGGTGATGGTGGGAAGTGTAGGACCTAGCATGATGTGAATGATATGAAATATTGAGTGGACAGTGTCCTGGTTTCAGCTGGGATAGAGTTAACTTTCTTCCTAGTATCTGGTATAGTGCTGGGTTACAAATCAGTCTGAGAATAATGTTCAAACTATGACACAGCCTCAAAAACCCCAAAATCTTTGCTGAAATAGGGCAGTTACAAACAAGTAGGTAAAAACTATTATATTCTGTGTTATAATGGTATTTACCATATTACCTACCTGATGGATTCCTAACACTTAACTGCTCCTGCTGGGGGAAAAAGTTACCATATCTCTCTAGTACTAACTAAATATTGGAATAAACAGATGCATTTTCAGCATTCCAAGTAATATTCAGTACTAGGAGGATGCAAATCGAGTGAAGAAGTAATATTAGTAAAAGGCAAAAGCATTCTGGAAGTGTTACCATAGTATTTTGTACATAAAAATACAAGGGTTTCTGATGTACCATAAACTACGCATTGCAAAGGTGACTACATCCACAGACAGAGCAGTTGGCAGGTTGCTCCTGTTTTACCATTTGTGTTAGGTCATGGTCAGAGAGGAGTAAGTCATACATTTCAATCGTCATTATCCACGATGAAACAGCCTGCTTGCTAGTAGTTACAAGTCCAAGGCACCGATCTCTAATCAGAGTTAAACTACAGTGGTTAATGCAGCAGCCATACAGCAGGCAGGTGGCTACAAAGCAAAGACTGGGACGCTAGGTTAGTTCCTAAGCAGCACATTTCCCACAGAGTTTTGCAAGTGTACGTTACCTCAAAAGATCAACTTTTTGCTGCAGCTCAGTGCATGTGCTTTGTAAGCTGTGCTCCACTGTATGCCTTTCCTCTCTCTCTTTGTGAAGATGCATGTCATTTGGGTTGACCAGAGCACCTTCCAGTGCTGCTTTCCTTCCTTGCATCGGACACACCTGTGCCTTGAAGGTATGGCTGCCTGCACTGGCTTTAACACATGCTTTCCCCAATTCTGAATCCATCTCAGTCATTTCTTCCAGCTCTGTAGAATCAGCCTCCAAAAGTGGAAGGACATTCAAGTCCGTTCCCTTGCCTGCACCGTTACAATCGCTGGGCAACCCTTCAAAGATGAGATCCATTTCATCTGGCAGCTGAGATTGTTCTGAGCTGCAGTAGGAGCAGCCCGGACTGGGAGGTTGCACCATCTCCTGCTCCACTGCTTGCAATTTGTGCTGCAGCCTGATGATCTCAGCAGCCATTCTGACATTTTCCTTCACTGCTTGCTCATGCACTTTCTGCAGATTTAAGAGGACATCCACATCATCTCCCAGAGGTGCCATACCACTAAAAGCAGCAATTCTGCTCTTTGCTTTTGCATACTCATTTTCCAGGACCCTATAATGATTTTGTAGTGCAGAAAAACAATGGGTCTCACACTGCAATTTCTGTATTCTCCCTTTAAGGTTTAAGATTTCTAAACTCAACTTGGCCTTCTCGGTTTCTGCTCTTACACAAATGTCTTGGTTTAAACTCTCCAAAGCAAGAAGTTTGGAATTGAGGTCTTCTTTCTCTTGCTTATATTCACTTTGGAGTCTCTCCAGCTTTTGCCTAAATAGCTTCCCATTTTCCTCCACCATAGATATACGCTCCTCTTTGCTCTTCAGCTCTTTCTCATGGTCATTTTGGAGTTGTTTTATTTCGTCATTCAGCCTTTTCTCTTGCTTCTCAGCAGCATTCCTCAGGTCCCACAGCTCTTTTTGAAGCTGCTCCCTCTCGCACACAAGCTTGTTCACCTCTTCCTTGAAGTTTTTCTCCAGGAGATCTTTCTCCTGGGTGAGGGCAGAAGAAATGGCCTTTTCATTTCCCAGACTTTGCTTCAGTTGCTCCTGGGCTTCAGCAGCCTTCTGAGCAATTTCATCCTTTTCAAACTCCCACTGAGATTTTGCCTCTCTCTGCTGTTCAGCAAGTTCACGCAGCTCTCGCTGGTAATGTCCTTCCAGATTTTGGATCATTTCTTCATATTTATTCACAAGTGTTTGTGTGTTGACAGAAAATGGAGTTTCTACATGAGATGCTCTTCTGTTATAGGCACTTTCCATTTTTTTCCTAAACATGGTTAACATAAGATATTACTAAACTCGGGGCTAACTCAAATAGATTCAAATGGCTTTTTAGGCTGAATAAAACAAGCTGACAAACCCCCCCACTTTTTCACAGAGTTTTTTTAACTGAAGTACCATGTCATGGGTGTTTCTGAGAGCCAAGGTTAAATTTGAGGCAATTTGTTGAAACTTTCAAAAATACAAACCTAATTGCCTTGGAAGAACATAACTCATGAAATATCCTCAGGAAAGCTTTTGTGTACAATATATGACCTTCTGTTCTTGCAATGAGATTTGTAGGGGCAGATGTTCTTACCCCCATCACTCCCTGTCATCTCTGGAGGGTTTCAGTTTCTTTTACTAGTCGATCTTAGCTAAAAGCATTTACCATCCATCCCGTTACCTCTTCAGAAAAGAGGTCTGAAACCCCAAATGCTTCAAAAGTACAAAGCAGGGATTTGTAAAGCACAGAGATCCTGAGCAGAGGCTCAAGCTAATAATACCTGGTTATGCTTTAAAACTATTGTTGCCTCTGGATCAGCTAAAAATCAATATGAAATACCTGCTCAAGAAAGACCAGAATTAAAACAACCCCTTGAGAGTTGCCGGCATTATGGAATAAGACACGTAACAACACTGTACAGTTTGTACGTTTTAATTAAGCATCAGGAGTCAATTCTGCACTAGGTCCACGGCACTAGGTTCATGGCCACCATGCCAAGCCATTGAGGTCAGTGTACACCACCACTGTACCTACCAGCAGTGACACTCACCTTTCCTCCGCCAGGTCCTGCTCATGCTTCCTCAGCAGCTCTTGCTGAAGCTCTTCCTTCTCCAGGGCATGCACCTCAGCCATCTTTTTCAGCTGCTCATGAAAGCCACGCTCCAGCTCTACCTTCTCTTCCTGCAGTGTCTGCACTAAAACTCTCATCTTTTCTTCTACCCAGATACCATTTTGAATCAGTTCTTCCCGTTCTTGACTAAACTTCTCATTTATCTGATCCAGTCTGGCTCTAATGTCTTCTTCATGCTCCTGCCTCAGCAGTTCTTGCAGATTGGCTTTTTCCTCATCAAAGTGCATCTGTAATTTGTTTTTCTCATCATTGTGCTTACAGTCAAGCCTTTTCTGCTGTTCTCTGAGCACTGCTGCCTCTCCTTGCAGTTCTACAATTTGAGTTTTAAGACCAGTTATTTGCTCTTCCATGATATGCATCTCTTCAGTGTACTTCTTCCTCATATCCTCTTGCTCTTTTTCAGAGTGGATTTTTGTCTCATCTAGCTGCTTTTCATAATGGCTCACCTACAAAAAGGAGATCAGATCCGATTGACTCATTTTCAACAGAACATTCCACAGAAATGTTTTCTCAGCATTTCTGTATAAAACATCTCCATATATTGTATAAAATATTCTGATTTGCACATTAGCATCTTACATTGATTCCCCCTGCAAGGAATGCTAATGCCCACCTTAATTTCATACTTGGGGGGGTTAAAGATGATTATTACATAGAGGCCAGTGAAATTCATGCTTTTCCATTAGATGAATTTGTGGAAAGAGAAACCACTAACAACTCTGAAGCCCTAAGTAGTCAGTTTTGCAAATTGCAAGTGGACTGTATTTCACTGCTCACTTTTGGTGCATTTTTCTGGTTTGGAGGCAAATTCTTTTGTGCATTTTTTTGTTTTGCGCTAAAAAAAAAAAAAAAAAAAAAAAAGGGCAAAAACCCCAAAACCAAAACCCCAAAACTGACAGGAGACAAACACTTAAGTAATTATTTTGAGGTTGTATTTTATCAGTCCCCTTTTCCCACTCCCATCCCAACTTCACCACAATACAGTTTCAGTGTACTTGTGTTACACCATAAATAGAACAAATATTTACAGTCCTATAACAATTATATCTGATAGACATAGGGGAAGCCTGATGGGACCCCCAACTTCTGTTCCTGGACTGACTCCCACAGAACAAGCCTGGCCACCTCTACACCAGTGCACCTCACCTGCAGAGGAACACTGTGACCCTGCCAGGGATGACAGCACAGGCTGGCAGTGGGTGTTGTGCCATGTCCAGACCTGTGCCAGCTCACCTAGCACCACAGGCACTACAGTGAGGCCTCAAAGCCCATCCAGACCCAGTCATTCTCCATAGAGCTAGTGGAGATATTTCTGCAAGCATGGCAAGGGTAGTTGCAGATGGACACCCAGGAAACAGGAAGGTGACTACCCATTTTCAGTAGCAGGTGTATCATAACAGCAGTTTCCATACTCCCACAGGACAAATCACATTTCGACACCACCAGACTGCAAAAGTATGGCATTTAGCAATGCAGACTCCTGCCAGCAGCCTTTCTAACCCACAATTATCCCATGCCAGCAGGAATGAAGCAGCTATTCACATGCAGCAGGCTTTCACTATAGGAATTGCAATACTGTCTCACAACAGCTCGCTGCTCTCTCATGGGTGGCATGTGTGTGTGTATCTACCACAGCATTCACTCAGCCTTCTCCAGCACTCCTCCATTGCACAGCAATGTGGAAAAGGAGCAGGGAAGCTAAAGGCTCAGGTTCACAGAAAGGTTATAATTTGACCAGGAATTGGAAGTCCTCCTTCAAGACCGTTCCACCTCTGAAGAGACTGAAAAAGGCATGAAGTTTCATTTTTAAGTTAAAATAGCTTACTGTGTCTTCAAGTTCCTGTTTGAGGTGATGCAGATCCCTGTGATGTTGCTCCTTCATTTGTTCAATAGCCATTTCTGCCTCTATGCTCATATTTAGTGGGTTGCAGTCTTCTGAACCAAGTCCTTCAAAAACAGTAATTTTATATACATACATTCTTGAAGCCCAAAGAGATACATTCTCAACAGAATTGTTTCATCAATTTGAATTTGTTTAGGCAGCTAACTCACAGCTCTCAAGTTCCCACTGCACACACATACAAAACACTGCAAGCATTAATTTCAGCTTTGAAGATAGTACAACAGCCATATTCCACATTAAACAGCAAAACAGAGGTGGTGTGTGTGTCTCACTGTGAGAGTTTGGGAAAGTTTTTACTAATAGCTTCTAAGATGTTGTACCTACAGCAGAGAAGTTGGTTATACAGGAGATGTGCATTACCTTGGTCAGGCTCAATACCACTATTGCCATGACTTTTCATATCAATGTCAAACTCTTCTGATAGCAAGTTCTTCAGCGAAGGCCTGAGCACTTTGCCTTGAGCACGGTACTCCTCCAGCTCCGAGTGCAGCTCATCTATCTGGTCTTGCAGCTCCTGAAAGAGGGGGAAAAGAAGCCTGAGTGAAAGCAATCAAAGATAGTTCAGCATCTGTAAATCCACACACTCCCACAGTGAGACATTTAGGTGGGAATTACAGTAGGTAAAGACTTGTCAATAATCCTGCCATGATGCCAGAGTTAAGTTATCCTCCTATCTGCAAAACAACACCCTTCTCCAGGTTCCAACATGTGCAAGCAACAAATATGTTTTTTGACTAAAAGAGCAGAACATTCTTCAGACAGCCTGTGTATACTCTGCCTCTAAAGTACATAGTGAAAGGTCTTGGCGCACATTCTTCCTTCTTCCTATGACCTTTTTTTAAACAGCAGCTTAGGAACATTTTTAAACAGTTAAGAAATACCCTCTCAAATGTCATCTACTTGAAAAATCAAACCAGAAGCAAGATCAAATTAGGAAAGAAATACCCTCATTTCAGCATTTACCATCTGGTACTTCTGCCCACTGGCCAATGGAATGTCCTGAGTGTTAGTGCCAAATGCCATACGCTCATCTTGATGAACAGCATTTAGAATCATAGAATATTTAGGGTTGTAAAGGACCTGAAGATCATCTAGTTCTAACTCCCCTGCCATGGGCAGGGACACCTCACACTAAAACATGCCACCTAAGGCTATGTCTAACCTAGCCTTGAACACCACCAGCAATGGAGCATTCACAACCTCCCTGGGCAGCCAATTCCAGTGCCTCACCACCCTTACAGGAAAGAACTTCCTCCTTACATCCAATCTGAACTTCCCCTGTTTAAGTTTGAACCCATTACCCCTTGTCCTATCACTACAGTCGCTAATGAAGAACCCCTCCCCAACATCCCTATAGGCCCCCTTCAGGTACTGGAAGGCTGCTATGAGGTCTTCACACAGCCTTCTCTTCTCCAGGTATGTGAATCCCTGAATGTGTAAACACAACTGTGAAGACTGGAAAGGTTCAGAAAATAAACCTCAAATCCCAACTCATATCTTCCAGTACTCAAAAAAAGATAATTAGCTGCATATTCAAGCAACATCTTATCAAAAGAAAGGGTTGGAACTAGATGATCTTAAGGTCCTTTCCAACTCTATTTATGATTCTACGATTCTAAAATGCATCAATTCAATGAATATTTAAAGACAATTTTTGCCTTTAAAATGCAACTTCCTAAGACAGCTGTTATGTTTCAGATGAAAAAGTCTTTTGCCAAGACAGTCCTTTATTGAGTGAAAAGGATCATGCAGAACTGAATAACCAAATGCTGGTAACCACTGTAGTCATCAGAAAACAGGTATGTAAATAGATAGCTTGCAGGCCCACCTTAAAGAAGTATTTCAGCCATACAAGATGCGGGGAGGAGAAGACAAGTTTTACCTTTTCAGTTTTAAGAAAACACTACTGTTTTGGAAACGAGCAAAACTCAGCTATATCTTATTTCTACTGTAGGTTCCTGCAACTCTGGACACAAATTAGGACAAAGATTATTCCATAAATCAAAAAAATGCTAGTGCACAACTGTGCAAGAAGTTGGGCTTGAGGTATAGCTGGGGAATGAAGGAGGCTCCACAGACCCCAGCCTAGCCTTCCCTTTGGGAACCTCATCCTTTTAGCTCAGCCAGGAAAAACACTCAGCAGCATTATATTGCTGCTCTGTGCTGCTGTCTGTAGTGAGGATGTTCTTGATGAATAGTCAGACAGGTGCCAGGTCACCCACCCTGCCCTTCACTTACTCTGCACTGCCGCTGGTACTCGCTTCTCATTTGTGCCAGTCTCTCCTCCTGCAGGAAAAACTCTGTGCTGCTGGGATCCAGATCCCCAAACTGAAATGGCATAAACAGAATACAGTTACTCTTATATCCATCACATCACCTGCTCATCACAACCTGGGTGCCATTCACAGGCAGTCCTGCAGCCTGCAGCCCATCTCTGGTTTTTTTATCTTATTCTAAACACAGAAGCTCTGCTTCACTGCTGGTAGGGGAAAAAGAGCCACCTCCTTAGCAGGTACTAGCCATAGTTCTCATGCTAACTTTGATTTCAGACCTCAACTTTCTATTTTAGCATATGCACATCTTAATTTAATAAATAATTCCAGCTTTAAAGAAGTCTGGAAGATAGATTCTGGGTGAGAATTCCAGTACATGAGCCTCTCCCTATAGAAGCACACCCCACACCAAAATGCCTTTGAAGAAGCTGTTACTCTGATGAGTTTATTGTGATACAACTATGATCAGCTGCCCACCTCAGTTTTCACTTAAGATGCAGGAGAGATGTCTCATGTATCATCTTCCCTAGAAAAGGCCTGCATGTTGAGTCTATCCAGAACATTGTGCTGGGGAAAAAAATCCCCACAGATGTGCAGGATGATCACTTCACTGTAAGGCTCCCTGCTGTTAATTAGTGTAAAACTATAGCTAAAGTGAAGTATCTCTAATTTCCTTAACTGGAAATGAGGCAGGCAGTCCATGTCAAAAAGCAAACTGTACCTTGGTACTGTCTGAATAGGGACCACGAGAGCCTTCAGCTATTAAATTGGCAGCTTGAATGTAGTAATCAAAAAGCAACTTAATTCTGGATGCATTCTGGGAAGACGAGGATTTACCTTCTCAGTCAGAACATTCTCCAAGTTCCTCTGTAGTTTGCTTGCCAAACTTTCATACTTGGACAGTTTTTCTCCCATTTCCAATAGCTCGCTTTCCAGGCGGCTGTTTTTCTGCATCAAACAAAAAATCACCCCACACACCTCAGATGTTGAAGGAGGAAAAAGCCATTAGCACATTCTTGCAGTCAAGTCAGAGCATGACACTGCTACAAACTTCAGCCAAAGACAGGAATTGTGAATCCATGCCCATACAACCCTCCTGCTTGCAGCAGAACAGCAAGTGCATACCCCAGACGTGCAGCAGCTCAGAAACCTGTGCTCCTTTGGCTCTTCTCACCTTTCAGCTGGCTGCTTCAGAAAGAACATTTTACAATGATCCTGATGCTCACAGGACAACCACTCCCTTTCAAAAGCTGCTCACCTGAACACTGTAAGGGTGCATCAGCTCCCTCCTGTGTTCGTAAGACAACATCGTTACTGAATACATGTTTTTAAATTAAGCAAAAATTAATTACATGGTCAGCAGCAGACAAAAAGATATCTAGAAAATGAATTGAATCTGTGGGGTCACGGGTGAGTAATACCACTGCATTAGGAAGCAGTTAAATTACCAAAAGGGATAGCAGCAAGCTTCTTTTAGAAGGATTTTGTGTGTTTGTTTTCGAAGCAGTAATTTAAACTTTGTCAAGACATTAGCTTCTGGCTGGACAGTCAAACAGCCAGCAGGGCACACAGCACTTCTGATAACCATACACATGCACTTGATGGCAGCAGAGACTTGAACTGGAGCTTTATCAATTCAAGGAGTAACCTATCAAGGTGACCTAAAACCCCCTGTTCTCATAGATATGCCTCTGTCTTGCTGCTGAAATTACTTTCAGCTAGCTCAGCATGCACTGCAACACATCTCCTCAACAAGAATCATGCTGCAAGTGGGGTTCCTCTATTTCAGGGCATCCTTGTCTTTTGGGTTAAAAAAGAGCTGCATTTATGCCCATTACCTTCAGGGAAAGGGCCAGGCGGTCCCGGATGTAGTTCTCATCATTTTTCAGCTTTTCTATCTCCTGCTCCAGATCCAGCCGCTGTTTGTTAGCCTGCTGCAGGATTTGCTCCCGCTCTCTCTGCAGCTCATTCTTTAGAGCTGCAATTCGTTCCTTGTACTCCTCATCCAGCTTCCTACAAAGGTATAGGAGGTAAGAAGAGCTCATGAGAAGGAGCAGCCAGCCAGTGATGCTACGAGTGAAGCTCAGCAGTAATCAACAAGTGTAAAGCCACTAACCTCCCATCACCAAGTCAACACTGGCAGTGATGCTAAGGAGAAGGAGAGGGGTGAACCGGGATATCATACCTGAGGTTGTACTCATTCCGGCGCTCAATTGCAGCGTGGTGGTCATCCACTTCGGAGGCCATCAGGAATTTCAGCTTTTCAGCTTTTTCCAGGTCTGACCGCAACTTCTCTTTCTCTCTGGCCACTTGGTCAGCTCTCTCCCTAGGGTAAGCGCAGCTGGTCTGTATTAGGTCATCCCTCACAGCTCCCCCAAAGAAGATACTTGCAAGAGGCTCATCAGAGAAGAACAGCTCAGAAAGCTCTCCAAGGGTCTTATCAACTGCATTTAGTCATTAGGTATGAACTTGCACACACAGCTCTGGACATCCCCTCCTAGGTCCACAAGACCTTAACACTTGAACCCTTCAGCTGTGGTCTAGCTTCCCAAACTGCTGTGCTATGCCATTTTGACAGGCCACTTTCTGCCCATTTATTTGTTCTCTTATTTTATTACCTTTACCACTTCACCCTTACACTACCCCTACCCAGGTTTTCATCACAAATTGGTAAAAACTGCTACACAGAGCAGCTCTCTTGATGATGGCTTGACAACAAATCTCTCCACTCAGTAAACATAAAAAGTTATTTACACATGTAGATGCAAACACATTGAGAACCTCATCTTTTCATACAAGCCAAGTGGGCAACTTGCAAGCACATGAGGTGAGCCAACAAGTAACAGAACTCAATGACCTTACAGCCTTAATGACCAGTGAAAGTCATCTGTGTGTTGCATGCAGGTGGACACATAAGCTGATAATTACCTAAGCTACTCAAAGACTTACAGTACAAACAAAATACCACTAGCAACTGGAATTCATGCACATGGCAGGTGGAGACAGTTACACAAGAGGAGTGAACCAATGCAAAACTGAGGGTGCAATGCTTAAAGCAGGAGTCTCTGAAGTGTGGTGGACAATGTGGTCCTTTGGCATCTGTGTGAAGAAATACCTGAGCTCAGCAGCACATGCATACAGTATCTATATTAAATATATAGTTTCTCATCTCCTGCGCTCTCTCAATAGAGAGGTCTGCATGGCAAGTCCAGTGCAAATTCAAACTGTGTTGACTTCCAAATGAAAACAGCAGGGGTCCAAGGTGGTTTTGTACCACACCTACCCCTTTACCACATGGCAAAACCTATGTAATGCTACTGCAAGAAATAATGATATTATTAAAGGTACTGCTTATCAAATTGCACCAGCCTCCATCTTCAGTTTTGCATTCCTTAGCCATCGATGACTGTGGATTGCAGTGACCATTTCCAGACTGCAGAGCAGGGCTCTGGGAACAGCCTGCTGCTTGGATTTTACTAAGTCTAATTTTCTGCAGAACTTGGGTTTGAGCGTTTTACCCATGCAAAATGAGAGCACTGAAAGCCTCTGACCAAGCTAGCACAGAACCTTGCCTTTCAGTGAAAGGGCAGTGCCACACCAATGATGCTCAGAGGAGTGTTATGAATCATCATCAGTCAGCTCCTACTTAAACTTCTGCTTGGCCAAAGGGAGAGGGCAGTGAGGAAGCAGCAGAGGTGGCAACCTGGGTGACTTACAACAAGTGTCTGATCTCCATTTTGAAGCTTGCCAGGGCTGCCTGGTGGATTCCATTCTTGGTTATTAAGAGCTCATTTTCCAGAGCCAGCGTCAGCTCTGCCAGGTTCACCTTCCCATCCAGGTTGAAGTCCAAAGCCTGCAAAACACATCATTAGTGCAGAACAAGCGTTCCTGCCTTGCAGGAGCCCAGAGACATTTGTGCATAGAGTGACAGAATAAAATGAGGAGGCTCAGAAGAGACTAATCTGTCACAAACGCCTTTGGGCCAATAAACCAGATATCTCTGCCATTTTCCTATGTTAAAGAGCTGCTGACAGCTGGGGAGATGGAAAGTGTCTTGGGTGTGCTGTAAGACCAACAGGAAATTAAGCCCATGCCTGATTAAAACTACTAATTCTCTAGAGGACATAACTACACTGGCCTTCTTATGTCTTCAAATGCTGAAAGAAAGTGGTTGAAGATGTTCATGTTTAACAAAATCAGCTCTTGCAGTAGAAACACAGAAGCAGCCTTGCAGGAGGTATTTGATAGCAAGTATCCCACCTCTTGCAGAGTAAGGAATCATCCAGAATCAATCATATAGAATTGCTTGGGCTGGAAAGGACCTTAAAGCTCATCCAGTTCCAATCCCCTGCCACAGGCAGGGACACCTTCCACTAGAGATGGCTGCTCCAAGCCATGTCCAACCTGGCTTTGAACACTGCCAGGGATGGGGCAGCCACAGCTTCTCTGGGCACTCTGTGCCAGTGCCTCACGACCCTCACAGGGAAGAATTTCCTAATGTCTAATCTAAATCTACCATATTTAAGCTTAAAGCCATTTCCCCTTGTCCTATTCCTACATGCCCTTGTCAAAAGTCCCTCTCCAGTTTTTGTGTCAGCCCCTTTAGACACTGGAAGCTGCCTTAAGGTCTCCCCAGAGCCTTCTCTTCTCCTTCAACTGCTTTACATTTCCTTCAACTTAAGTCTGCAGGAACACAAAGTGGAGCACAGAAGGGCTGGCAGTGGGGCTGAAACACTGCAAACACTGACAACAAAGCAAGTTACAAGAGTAAAGCAACAAGCAGAAGGTGTATCACAGAAGTTCACTGTAAGTAGTACCACATTAACAAACTGGTTTACATGAGCTCAGGGTACAAGTGGGTTTTCAAAATGTGAGCGATGGCAGAGTTTATTACCACCTGGGTGTCAATACCCACACAGCTATGAAATGCCTAAAGAAACCTGCCACTATAGCTGCTGGGAACCCAGCAATGGTCTCAGAACAACATAGGAATTTATCATCTCCCATTCATAGCTTCTAGAGACGGGCAGGTAGAACTACTTCAGGCGGCTGATTTGCAACCCCCATTACCCTTTACTCTGTATAATAGGACACTAAAGACTAGATGAGGTTTCCAAGCTCTGTCCCTGCACCTCAGCTCAGCCAATAATTCAGGACATCCCAGTGCTGAAAGGTTTGCAGGAGCAGCTGTTCAGTGAGGTAAAGGATTTAAACTCCCAGAAGCACAATCACTAGGGTTGGAAGGGACCTCTGGAGATCATCCAGTCCAAACCCCTTGACAAAACAGGGCCACCTGAAGCAGGTTAACACAGGAACAAGTCCAGGAGGGTTTTGAACATCGCCAGGGAGACTCTCTGGGCACCCGGGCACCCTGCCACCCTCAACGTAAAGAAGTTCTTCCTCATGTTGAGGTGAAACTTGTGTTTTAGTTTATGGCAACTGCTTATCCTGTTGCTGGGCACCACTGAAAAGAGTCCAGCACCAACCTCCCAGCACCTGCCTTTGAGATATTTATAGGCACTAATGAGATCCCCTCTCAGTCTTTTCTCCAAACAGGCCTGGCTCCCACAATCTCTCCTCATAAGAAAGATGCTCTAATCCTCCTGATCATCCTTGTGACCTCAGCTGGACCCTCTCCATAACTCCTTGTCATTCTTGTACCAAGGAACCCATAACTGGACATGGTACTCTACATGTGACCTCACCAGGGTCAAGGAGAGGAACCTCAACCTGCAGGCCACAGTCCTCCCAGTGCACCCCAGGATACTATTATCCCTTCTGGCCACAAGGGCACACTGCTGGTTCGTAGTCAACTTATCATTTGCTTTCTACAAATACAGGTGACCCCTTCAAGCTAAGCTGGAAGTCACATTACATTTTTAACATTAACTTCTAGCTCTCTGGGATGCACCAGCATTTCAATAAAGGAATTCATTGGAAATTTCCTGGAACATTAAGACTCTCCTCACGAACACTGGGAATTCTAAGAAGTGGAAAAAAGTAGTAATCTGGCTACAGTCCAGCATCCCACACACGAGTAAAAAGCAAGGCAAATAGAAGGGATGAGATGGAGCTGTCAGTTACCTTCAGGATCTCCTGGCTGTTCTCTATGCCCTCCTGGTGCCAGCAGTCGAGGACACCCTCCACACAGCCATAACCCATCCCATCATCCAGGCTGGAGAAGAGGCAGAAGCCAATGGTGCTGGACATGGCAGAATGGGTGATCGTGCGCCTCCCGCTTTCATCAAAGGACTGTGGAGAGAGGGGAGAGGACGTGATGAGGTGTAGGCAGAGCCAGGCGTTTGCCCACCCTGTGACAAGAAAGGCTTGTAAAAGTAATTTCACTAACAGTATTCTGAGATTAAGGATTAAGTCTGCTCTTCCTCACTGCCAAGCAAATACCCAGCAGGAGTGCTGCTGCTGATCTCCCAGCACCACAGCACAACCAGGCACTTCAGACTGAAAATAAATATGAGAAGGAACAGCTCCAGAGCTGCCCTCAATGCTCCAAAAGCCTTCTGCACTCCCTGATTTTGGCTTCAAGTGTCAGCTCCCCTATAAAGGCTGCAGGAAGCAAATGCACAGGTGCTTTTGCTATAGCCCTCAGCTTCAAGGCAAAGGTAGGTAAGATTCCAATTTCTTTCCCCATTCGCCCCAAAATAGTTAGAGAACAGATGTGGGACCTTCATTCTCACAGCCTTCAGCCTACCCCATTTGGGGGGCAGTCACAGCTGCCCCACCACAGAGACAAGTGGGGAAGAAAAGCAGGAGGCAGGCTAGGAGCTGTTTCCTCAGGACATCCCCTCCCACTCCTGCTTCTACCCCATGATCCACCTCAGTTTCTCACCTGCATGGAAAGGTGTCGCTTCAGTTGTCTGTATGGAGTAGATGCTGAGGGTGTCAGTGGCTTTCCATTTTTAAACAAGCCATAGAAGAAGTCCTCTATGCTCATGGTGCCATCTTGCTCCAGGTTATGGAGTACCTCTTCAAGCACCTGCAAGTGGCAGGGGATAGAAATCGCATCTATCTATTTGGCTATTGCCAAAACCACCATGTTAACAATCTGGCAGAGCAGAAAGTGCCCTATCCTCAAGGCTGTACCAAAGAAAAAGGCAAAGCAAGCATTACCTGCTACACTGCATCAGCCTAACACTGGTACAGCAACCTCTGTACAGAAAATTGTAGATCTGCCCACACTATGAAAATCCCACCTGGAAAACTATGTAAGCTCCTGGTCCTCTTGGAGCTTCCGTATCTTGTGAGGCAGCATGAAAGCACATTTCATTCTGCTCTTGAGACTGAGTGACCTCAGGATTCAGGTGCAAGGTGGCGAGACAGATGCCAAAACCCCAGCAGCTTTAAGTGACCAGGCAAAATGCACAGTAAAACACTGCAAGTCATAATAGATCTGTTTCATGCTTCAGGGCAGTCTGCTTTCTGCGAAGCAAGACCAACCTTATTAGGACCAGAGATGTTAAGATTAGTCCTTTGCTATTTCTCTCTTACAGTTTCTTCTTCCATTTTGTGCCTTAATAACCTGAAAACATTTTGTTATGAATGCTGCAAAGGAATACTTGCTCAGAAGCACATTTCATGAAGGAAATGATCATAATTTGTATTTCAAAATACAAAACAGTCTTCTTTTTTTAAGAAAGTTCATCATAAATTTGGAACAAACTTCTCTGCTAAAGAAATAATTTTGTCATGGATTTTTCCTGCAGGCCAGAAACAGCCTGCAGGCCCTCAACAAAGGCAAAGCAACCAGCTATGAATATTATAGCTCATATTTACTGCTCAGCTCGAACATTTTGGGGATTAAGGAAACACATTTGGAATCTAGAATATGTTTTAAATTCCAGCTTACTCTGCGACTGCATGAGGAGACATGCAGACTGCACAGTAAGGCTGGCAGCTGCCTTCCACCAGAGCAGCTCCCCATGTCTGGTGGTTTGACACCAACAACCTCACTGGAAAGCTAGAAGCTGGGGCCAAAAACCACTTTTCAAGTGGTGATCTGTGAACCAGCACTTGTGCTTTAGGCTTCCAGTCACCCGCAGGACAGACTTTGCAGGGTCCATGCCAAAACTCAGATGTATGCCCTGGAGCGAGCAGGTCCGCTCGTGGCCACTCACCTCCCCAGCTGCTGTTTGGAGCCCATACTGCTCACAGATGGAGACAAGCTTTTTGCGGTTCAGGTGGCCATCCCTGGTGATGCCAAGGTGGTCGCAGACCTCCTGCAGTTTCTCCTCTATCCAGTCCGGGCTAGGCAGTGAGGCACCAGGGGAGGCATTCAGGTCATCAGGGTTCCAGAAACGGAGCTGCCCTGGAAACAGGGGACAACTGCTCTGGTTTCCACTCATCCACTGAACACAGGTGACCCACCAGAAGGCTTGTGGGACTTGCTGCTACAGTGGGCAGAGCATCCCTCATTGTTTGTCAGACTCTACAGAACCATTTGCCTTACCCCATCCTGCTCAGAGCACACTCATTATTTTGGGGTATGGCTATTGGACTCTACCAGAAGAAGTAGATCCTGCTCAGCACTCAACTCACACGTGCCACCACAGCTGAGGGAAGCCCACATACCAGTAGCAGGATGAGACCATGGCCAGGAGGACTGTGAACAAGTGGATTGTGCCAACCTGGGTTGGCAGTCAGGAGAAGCACACCCCTGCTGCCTTGGCTACTGGCATGAATGGAGAAGGGACTTGGCACCTGCTCTTCCGGGCAGTTATAAGGTCAAGGGAGAGGGCTGAGCAAGTTGCATACCCATACGTAACCCTGACCAAGTCAAAAATTTCAATGGCTGCTTGTCTCTGTAAATGTCAGCCCACAAGTGGTGCTTCCTAAACTCCCATCCCCTTTGAATGTGAACTGTAGTGTATGTTTTGATTTACAAACACTTACAAGCACTACTTCCGGGGAAGAAAAATAATAAAACAAATAATTCAAACCCCAGTAGCCTTCAGCTGCACACACTTCCTCTACCTCCAGCACATGCCTGCAGTGCAGCCTCATCCAGCTGCAAATGCCACCAGATACAAAGCAGTCAGAGCTTAGCACCTCCCCGCATCCACTACCTCGTTCTGGGGCTGAGAAAGCAATTTTTGAGGGAAAAAAAAAGAAAATAAAAATTGGTCCCTTTGGATGTAGTAGGTGTTAGAGAGCAGCTGAAATACAGAAGGTGCTGAAGTGATTAAAAGCTTAGTTATAAGCATATCTGCATGCTGCAGGTTGTGCTGAGGGCTGCTGCCAAAGCCCAGTTGACACCCTGGCCATAACGCCGCGGTCACCCTGCTCTCCCTTGTAGGACAATTAGGAAATATTTAATGACTGGTCCACGTTGACATCTAGCGCCTACAGTCTTCCACTACAGGAGCCCCCCAGGCAGAAACAGGGACCAGGACCTGCTCTTGGGGTGCTGAGGCTAGGGAGACCAGGAGCACCTGTAGCAGGATAGCCTCTGCATCAGGCAGCAAGAAGAAAAGAGGACAGAAGGGATCAGCTAAAGACTTTAACCTCCAAGAAGCCCCACTTTTCCTTTAATTCCCAGCTAGGGGCTTGCTTGCCCTACATGCACCTTGCCAAGCTCTGCATCACACCAAGCTGGGACTGCTCAGCACACCCAGATGGCCTGAGGCTTACTGTGCCCCTCTGATTCATCTTCAAAGCTGAAAAGAGTGAGCACATACAAGTACTGCTGCTTGCTCTTACCCTCAGCCTCATACTCCTCGCTGTCTCGCGTCTTCCAGTGCTGGGGAGAAAACAAAAGATTCCCAAGTTATTATTATTGCAAGATATCGCCCATATGAAAGAGATTCTGCAATCAGCATCGAACGAGCTACAGGGCTCCAGCAACGCCGCCAGGCTTTCATCTCCCTGCTCCCTGCAGGCTGGGCTGGCAATCCATGGCTCTTTGATGCTCTTTTTCTGGCACGCAAGGTTCTTTCATGGGGATAAACCACAGCTGCAGAAAGATGCCTAAAGCCCTGAAAAGGCCCTTGAGAGGTGATAGATCAGAGTCCGGCAGGTTGATGGGGAGGGAAGGAGAGATTTGCCCTCCAAGCAAACCATACTGCTTTGTCTTTAGAGGTATCAGTGGTCAAGATAAAAATTCAGGGAGAGAGAGCTGTGGCTGCTCAGCCTAGAGAAAAGAAGGCTCAGGGGAGACCTTAGAGCAGCCATCCAGTACCTAAAGGCGTCTGACAAGAAAGCCGGAGCAAGAGCATGTAGGGATAGGATAAAGGGGGAATAGCTTTAAACTGACAAACAGGAGATTTAGATTAGATATCAGGAAGAAGTTCTTCCCTGTGAGCGTGCTGAGGCCCTGGCACAGGGTGCCCAGAGAAGCTGTGGCTGCCCCATCCCTGGCAGCACTCAAGGCCGGGCTGGACAGAGCTTGGAGCAACCTGGTCTAGGGAAGGGTGTCCCTTCCTGTGGCAGTGGGTGGAAGCGGATGGTCTTTGAGGTGCCTTTCAACCCAAACCAGTCTGTAGTTCTATGATCATGGGCTGCATATAGCCACTATTTGAATTGAGGTTTTCCCTTCCTTCCAGCACCCTATTTTCCCCTACGTTGGCACATGCTTGGCCAAGCCCACTCCAAACCACCTCCACCAGCTGTAGCTCTAGGTCAGAAACAGAACCATGCTGCCAACAAGCTCTCCACTGAGCTAGCTGCATAACAAAACCCCAACATGCTATTCACTGGTCTTAAGCCACCCTGCTTCCTCTGTGGCAATACCACATCAGCTCAGGGGCACTGGGAGCAGGGCACAAGTACATCGTTTAAAGCGATTTCCTCATGTACTACATGCTGTTATATCTCTACCACCTTTGTCCCAGCTGAGGGTATTTAATCACACACAATGCTCAGTGATATTAACTTTTGATTTAGCTGCAGCAGTGACAGATGTCACTTCTCCACTGTTACAAGTGGATACTTCTGTATGCATGTGACTGATGGATTTGAAGTCAAAGTCACCCAGGACATAAAGAGGCTCTAAATCATCATATAAAACTCCAATGCATCTCATTCAGATTACAGCTAAAAGCCATTAATCTACAGCGTTACCATGGAAACTGGATTAGGTCACTAGACTTTTTTTAGCTCTGCTGTTCACTCCTGTGTCATCTCCCGGACCAGGCAAGGGCTGTTTGCTGCAGCAGCATCTCAATGTACCCCTCTGCTTTTGGGGAGAGTCACAGGGCAGGAATCAGGGAGATCCTTACATGGAGCTAATGGGCTTTACCTATGCTTTCCGAGGCAGGCAGTCACAGCAGCTCTGCTGGATGCTCTGGAGAAAGCCAAGAACACCTATAATACTGCACTAGAAATCTACAGATTTTGGCCCAAACAAGTGCTGCCCTGCCAGCGCCACCATTGAGGTGTTCACATGGCAGATTCTTGGTTTGTCTGATAAACCATCAGGGCAAACACACAAAAAGCAGGAACTGAGGCAACAAGTACCATCGAACTACCATCTGCAAAGGCAGAAAACAGCCTGTATTCCAAAAAATGCATGAGCTGGCACCAGCCCAACCCATAGGTGCCTGTGCGTGTGCAACAGCCAACTTTGTACTGAGAGAAGGTATCTCAATGCCAGACAGCTGCCACCCCACAGCCACTCACCCTTGTCTTTGGAGGGGGACACTGAGGGCAATCTGAGCAGTGATGCTGAGGAAGAGGATTCACTGCTATGTACAAGTATTTTTGCATAAGCAACATGTATTTTTATATAGAATGAGATCTAAACCATTTAGCACTAGACCCTCTCAAGTCAGGGACTTACAAAACCAAGAACCTCAAACCACAGCACAAGGTAACTCTATGAACACTGACAATCTGAAGAGGCCCAATACAGGAGGGGTGTGCACGTGTGTATGTGCTACAGGCTGGTAACCCCCTGACACTGACCCTGGGGAGCTTGTGTGATCTCCCTCCCCATGCCAGGGCCTCACTATGGAGGGCAAAGGGGTTCCTTTATGCGGTGGGGGCTCAGGGTCAGCCACCGCCAGTGGGAGGACAAAGTAGATCTGGGATGGGTGCAAAGGAACAGTGCATCCCAAGGTCAGGCACAGCATTGTTTCCCTGGCCCCAGTGGTGCTACAGCTGGATACAGGTCACACACATCCAGGCAGAATGGAGATCCCAGGAATGCATTATTATCCGGGCAGGCGTGTGCTTGGCCAGGCAGAGGAGCAGATGGCCGTGGCTTTCAATGCTAGCCACCCTCCAGCTTGGAGCCCAGGCGAGCATCTGCAGCCTGTGCTGCTTGCTCACGGTGGCCTCTCCCCATAATAAGGCAGCAACCTCTCTCCCCCTGCCATCTGCTTCAGCAAGACAGGGCTTTGTTCTCTGCCAGAATATATTGCTAATTAAAATGCCGATCAGGAGCACATGCTGAGCCTGTTCTGCTTTGCACGCGGCAAGGTGAGCCTGCACACCAATGGTGATGGCCCCCGTTTTCTCCCTCGCTGCCTGCTTGCACAAAGGTCAGTACCCTGGCCTGAGCAGCCAGAGTAGAGACCCCTTCTGACAGCAAATCTCCACACCCCACTTTGCCAGTTGCCTTCAGCTGCAAAGTACCATAGTCACATCAATAATGTGCTTGTGTGGGGCAAGTGCTATCCTGAGCTGTTTTCTGCAGATCCTGGCCTTACAGGACTGCTGCCTTTTGGGAACCTCACATTTTGTACATGGAGGACCCAAAGACAAAAACCTTCAGCCTGACCCTCCCAGGTTTTGCTCTGAAAGGCCGTGCCAGGCTGGAAACCACTCTGTGCAGAAGCAAGCACACAGATGTCTGGAGAGTGAGTGGCTTCGGAGGGTAGTGAAGGCACAGAGCTGTGATATGACAGCAGTTTCTACAGCCTGCAAGTAGGACTGACCTTTCCTAGAGCAGAGGCAGCAGCTGGGGAAGGGGAGATGACAGAAGCCCCGCACTGAGGTTTGGGAGTCAGCATGGCCTTCAGACTGGCCATATGTGGCTGTGTACACAGGGGGTGCTGCTGGGAACCCACAAGCCAAAGGGTGCTGCTGCTCTACCACCAGCATGGGGTTGGTACCCCATGGCCACCTAACCAGCTCTCCATCCTAACACTGCATCACCACCACTGAGCAGATCATCATCAGGCCTAACACAAGGCAGAAAGGAAATGAAAGCAAGGTCACAGTGCTTCCCAAGCCCACCAAGATCCATTGTTTGTATCAAGAAGTTGGAACAAACAAGCTCAAGTGGTAGCCAGGACTGGAGATGCACAGCTTTAACCACCACAAGCTTTTACACTGCATTTCTAGGGGCTTTCATAGCTGCAGCTCCGTTAGCACCACATCCATAACAGTGCCAAAGCCATTTGTTTCTCACCACCCATATTCCCAGTAGCATCCATGGGGACAAACTCATATGGACCAGAGGGAAGCCTGGCAACCCTACACCACCCTCTGCTCATGGCTGGGTCAATGCTGAATTCACATCCAGGTGCTCATGGCTTTGTCCAGTTCCTAGAAAGCCATCAGAGATGGAGGTCACACAGCATCTCCAGGCACATACACAGAGCAGCCCTCCAGCCTCTCCTGTTTACAGAGATGAGCAGGGGAAGGAAGCCTCTCAGACAGAGTCTGAGCCCTTTTAATTGGCACTGGTTGAAAGAAAGCACCAATTAAGCCACACTGCCCCAGTTCTCAGGCCAGCAAAACACCCTGGGCTAGAGGCAGCCTTGCAGAGTGCAGGCAACAACATGTTTATGGTGCAACAGGAGAAAACTGGGCAAAGGTTGTTAATTGTGATGAGCGCCAAAAAGTCAACCCATCAGGAGTCTCCAACACTGCCCAGCATTTCAGCCCCAAGACCTCCTATGCCTTCACACATGATTTCTATGCATACCAAGAGAAGAGACTTTCAGAGGTAAGAAAGTAATGCTGATAAAGTCCCAAGTAAAGCAAGTGGGGATTTAAACAAAATTAGCCTGTGGTCTGCTTAAGTTTCAAGAGAATTAACCATCCCATCCATCCCAGAAGGTGCAGCAAGTGTTCTCACCAGGAGACACGGTGTGGTTATGTACTGGCTGAGTTCATTGAATGACCTTGTTAACAGACACCTGCTTGACAGTTAAAACAGAGGAGTAAGATTAGAGGGACCTCTTCCATCAAGAGCATCTCTTCCCTGGGGGTTGTGGGGAGATGAACATTGATTTCAAGGTCAGGGCAACCCATGGGGCCGGCACCAGGAGACAGATGAGCATGCCTGCAGTGGTGAGCACACATCACTGAGAATAGGGTAAGGAAGCTGGTTCTGGTGGAAAAGCCCTTTTTCTAAAAAAATAAAAACCCCAAGTTTTTAAGCTCAGCTGCACAGGAATAACACTGGAAACCTGGGAAGTTCTCCCTTTACCATGCAGTGCTGGGTGCAGCGGCTGCAGAGCCCCCAGACCTTTAGGAAAGCACAAGTGAAGACAGGAGACAGACAAGAGAAGAAAGCAGCACCGTTTCCTCCTTCCCAGTGGAAAACTCCCACTCTGTGCTTCTGAACATTCAGCACTGAATCAACAATACTTAGCAAACTGGGGCAGGCTGGAATGAGCCCAGTGTCAGAGAAGTGCTGCTGTGGCTGTATGCTAATGCACACCATCAAGCCCAACCACTCTTCACCTTTTGCTCTTCTGTTCTGAACAAGCGAGAAGAGATTCTGGGCTTGAAAGCACTAGCACAAAGAGACACAAATTGTGATCACAAAAACAGAGAAAACCTGGATTTTGGAACAAGTGTATGTGGGACATAGGGGCTGGTTAGAGCCATGCAGCTTTGGTGCAAAAGCACACAAGATTTTTGCTGTGAAAATCAAAAGACTAAAAGAAGCAGCTGGTGGCTCTGCATTTAGGGCACCATCCCAAGGCAGCCGCCTGATGCAGAGCTCAGTCACTCACCACCCCTCTTCCCAACCCTCTCTACCCAAGAGCACCAGAGCCATGGCCAGGTTTTCGCAGATGAGGTAACAGATGAGGATGTGCTCCTTCTGCTCACTTAGCTCCCAGCCCACACTTTGTTAGCCACAGAAGCAGCATTGCAGCCCTCACTTGACAGCTGGCCCACACTGCAGCCAGTAGCGGAGGGAGCCCAGGGCACCAGTGCACAGCACTGAGCGCCCAGATCCCCCCCCGCTCCCCACAGCAGCCTGCCTGCAGGTGGGAATCTGGGGCTGCAGCAAGGGAGGTGCTGTCAGGTATGGTTGATCCTTGGGGACAGGCAAAGAGGGAAACCATCTCCTTTGCTGGAGAGGCCCCAAGCACACCCAAACCACTCAGGATGGTGGGGGGGCACAGTGATGTCCGGAGATGGCAGCTCCCACAGCACCCAGGACCCTTTCCGCTCACCTCCTCACAGCTGCTGGAGGCGATACGTGGGGGGCATGCTTCTTCACTCAGTGGCTCAATGACAGTCACCTCAGCAAAGTCTTCCATGGACTGCTGGAACTCCGGCAGGGACCGACGGCCATAGCGTTTGCCGCCTTTGATGTACTTGGGCTGTGCTTCCGGGGAGGAATCTGTGACATTCAGGAACAAAACGTTATCAGTAACATGACTTTTTGCAGACCTGGCTCCCAGGTCACACCACACAGGACTGGCCTGGTTGCAGCACTTTGAGCTCCAAATTGCCACTACCATTGCCCCTGGGCAGGCAACAGTGGCTGCTTCTTTCCAGGACCACCACCCTCATCTGGCCTGATGGGTTGGAATGTGTCCTGCGCAATGAAAAGGCTGTCACCAAGAGAAATCAGGGCTCCATCTTCCTCATCCTTTCCCAATTCTCAGATCACATTTGGTCTGTTAACAGGATGGTGCAAAAGAAATCCAAAACCCCAACTTTGCAAACAGCTTTGGATGAAAAGTCCATTAGGTCTCTCTCCTCCTTGCACTAATCTTCATTACCAGCGATGGGCAGGTTTAATTAGGGACAGCACTGCACTTAGGCAGCTCAAGTCTCCAGATAACGCAGACACCTGGGCGACTGCTGCTGCTTTCGGTGGGTTTAAATCACAGCTCGATTAAATGTGCAGCAAGTGGAAAAAAAATTGGGCAAGTTTGGAGGCAAATGTCTCCTGGGGCCAACACAAGTGGCTAATTCAGGCGACAGCGGGGCAGGTCCCAGCTTGTGCTGCGCAACTAATGCCAACTGCAAGATCTAAATAACCCTTTGGAGTCGTCATCTAATTACAGGGGGCTGCTTTCACATTCCCTGGCTCCAGCTTCCCAAAGCAAGCCTTTTGCCTTTGGGGACTGAATTATCCAGGAGCACTCACTGATGAGGATCAAACCAAAAAATAAATAAGCATGTTTTGGGCTATTTTCAGCGAGAATCAGCCAATGTCTGGAGCAGGGGGCAAATTAAATCGAGGACCAAATTAACCAGGGATTCAATTAGGGAAAGGTTCTCTGTCGCACTTTGTTTCAGTGTTTGCTAACCCTACCATTGAAACCCCCCAGGACTTGATCATCTTTACTTCCCAGCACTTGCAGCACATTGAGGCAGTGGCAAAAGCAGCAGCCTTTTGAAATTTTATTTGCAGAGCACTCTGGTACAAAACAAACGCACAGTGCGATCCTAATAAGGCACAGGGAAGCTGTTCAATCACTGACAAATGGTACACAGAAAGCAGAGTCTCTGAACCCCCCTCTGCCCAAATGCCTCCTTGGATAATATTCCTTTAGATATGGAAGAAAGCTTCAAGCTTGTTAGAGGAAAAATATTCTGCAACTTAGCTATGCAATGAATTATAAAATACACAGGACTAGGAGTCCTTTGATTCCTCCAGCCTTGCACTCCATCCATCCATATTGCAGCTCTAGGGAACAAACCCAGCGGCCTGTGTTTGAACAAGGCTATTTTAACAAGATTTGCTGCAGCTGGGACTCGCACATGAAAGTTGTGTGATGAAGTGTGCCGATAGAAAAATCGCAATGAGACAGGCTGATTAAGTAAGAGCCCGAGAACAAAAGCAAACCTTATCACTCCTATTAAAGCTTGCCTGGTGGTGAACAATCTTCATCCAGCAGCTCTCTCTGAAATGCTAATGTTTGTGGGGACTCATTCACCCTTTTATTTTCTCCCTGCTGCCATCTCTCTGCCCTTGCAGAAGAGGGCTGGAGGGAGGCTTGGGTTTCTGAGAAGCAGTTTTTCCTCCTCTAGGACAAACACACCTCTTCACCCATCTGTCTTTGGAAAGATGTGGGGGGAAAGAAGCTGTAATTGAGCAATAATGAAGCTATGGGTAAAGTTCCTTTTGGGTTACCCAATGCTCAGAAGAGTTCTGTTTCCAATGCTTCCCACCCTGACAGTGTGTTTTAGCTACTGCTGCAGCTGAGAATCCAGATTTATCTGGAAATACAGGTGCCTTCACTCCATGCCACCCTACAGTGCTTTACCAGCAAGCAGAAATGGGAACATCTCCCCCCTTTTCCATTTGGAGCATTTGAAGGCTGGCAACTGATTTCTGTCCCTCTTCTTTGGTCTCAGCACCTGGGTGTCTTGTTTTTCCTTTGCTATTAAAAAGCTGTGAAGCCCGAGAACATCCCCAGGAGGGAAAGGTGACCCTTTACAGCTTGAAAAGAGCAGAAACTTCACTCCTGCCTTGCAAAGCCAACTTCAAAACAGGCTGTGCCTGAGCCCAGCTACAGAAGGAATCCCAGCTCAGACACCCTGAGATCCCATTTTCAGAGCCAGAGTGCTTCTGTTAATACTGCATTACAACTCTTTCCCTGCTAGCCCCCATGCACCTTTGTGCTGTTGGCTGCTGGGTACCCAGTGCAGACCAAAGCAATAGCATTACAGGGCCACGGCATCGGATTGGCATTAACAGACCGCAGCCTGCAGCCCCATCCCTAGGAGCACGCTCATGTCTTCCACAGAAAACCCCATGCACCATTGTCTCTGGACCAGCTGTGCATGGATACCTCCCACGCAGGCAGCATCCTGTAAATCCCACCATCTTCCCACTTTTCTAACCCAACCTGCCAGCAAAGCAGCTGATGCCCTTAGTACTCTCACCATTCCCAGTATTTAGGGAAAGCTGAGCACACATGCCAACAAAAAAGCAACAACCCATGCTCCCCAAATGCAGGGTTCACCAATGAGCTGAACTGAGTTTCTCATTTCCAGCCAAAAGAGGAAGGAAAGAGCTGCTCAATCCACATGTTCTTTCAAAGGCACACCAGCAGAAGGGAGATGTCAAAAATCAAAGCTTTCAGTGAGGCAAATGCCCATGAGACAGCCCTGTGTGCTATTTATCCCAAACACTGTAAAATCTATCTCGGTATTGAACACAAAGGGGAGGCTGCTCTTCCTCAAGCCTGACCTCTGGTACCC
Organism: Forpus xanthops; assembly: GCA_032466535.1. Taxonomy (NCBI): domain Eukaryota; kingdom Metazoa; phylum Chordata; class Aves; order Psittaciformes; family Psittacidae; genus Forpus; species Forpus xanthops. The sequence continues at coordinate 35,236 of JASSUY010034834.1, forward strand.
CCATCTGCAACCAGCAGCAAGGAGAGATGCTGCTCCTCCAAGATCCTCTCTATTGTGCGGCTGACAAGCCACCAAGAAAGGCAAAAAGAAGAGAAAAAGAAAATAGGATGAATGCTCCCTCCTTCCTACAGCCCCCGGCAATACACGGGCTTAGCAAAACACACTCCAGAGCTAATCAGACACTGGGGTCTGATCTGCTCCCCTGAACTGCTCCCAGGCTGCAGTGAGCAGAAGCTGCCAAGAGAGCAAGCCTCTCACCTTCCTGACCCGCTGCACAGGGGGGTTGTGACCCCCAAACCCCCTGAAAAACAAAAGAAAACCAAAACCAAAGCAGTTCACAGGAACTCCCCTGATTTAAGTGCTGCAGACAAAAGCCATCAATTCCCTGGCTTGCTCCCACCATCCACCTCCACCATGAAATGCTTGGAGATTTACACTCGATTTTCTGCCTTTCTGTGCTAGATGAGTATTTTCAAAATCCTACTCTACCCTCAGACGCTTGGGGAGGAGAGGGGGGGGCTCTCCTTGATGGCAAACAGCATTTTCCTGGGCCCAGCATCAAAGCCACCGAGTGCAGACAAAAGGAAGCTTAGGGAGGAAGACCCTCATCCTGAAAGCCTGTTTAGAGATGGATTTCTTTACTGCTTAAGATCTGGAAGGGAAGGATCCTCCTCACAGCAGCAGCCAGCCTTCCAGTGGGCAAAGCACATTGCAGCTGGGATCTGCTAAATCCTAATCCTCCAAGACACCAGGCACCCTCTGAACTCCTCCCATGTCCTGTTTCACACTCGGGGCTCAGCAACGGAGGTGGACAAGAGCAGTGGCTGAGCCCCACAGCAATGCATTTTGGCCCAGAAGCATTGCCTGGGCCTAGGTCATCCTGTCTGACAGTGACACTGGTTTTATACCTGTCCCCACCCTGCTCTGCTTGCGAAGCAGGAGACAAACTTTTGCAGACATGTGAGCAACCTTTTGCCCATGGATGGGATTCCTGCAAGAGCATCATCCTCACCAGATACCCTTGTGGAGGGTGGTTCTGTTGTCTCTACGTGCTGGGAAGCCAACAGCCCCTCACAACCACAGCAAGGATGGCGTCAAGCTGCTCTTTAATTTTCCTGGGTGTTCCTGTAATCTTGTGCTCCACCCTGGTAATGCCTTCCTATCCAGGCTTCCACAACACACAGAGCTGACTTCTTATTTGCCCAATTTCCCTCCTTATCACTCACATAACTGATTTTTTTTTTTTCTTCCAAATCCTTAAATCTATTTTATTGTCCCCAGGCCCCCTTCACTGCTACAGTGGCCCATGGACAAAGAGCATCAGCAGCAGCAGACCCCAGCTCAGGGCTCACAGCAGGAGAAGGCTCAGCCCCAGCCCTGCAGGAGCATCTCTCCAGAGCATCTAATCCCAGCAATCCAGGCTACCTCTGCCAGGTACCTCTGCACAAGGTGCTGCTGGGGGTGACAGGTTCCACCCACAGTCACACTCCTGTTTGCAGGAGCTAAAACAAGCACTATTTTAAGAACATTCAGGCCTTTTTCTGCTTTTCCCAGTGTTTCCCCCATCCCTCTGCCCAGCCATTCCACTTCATCGCATTGCTGAGGATTGCCTGGCTGGCTGATGCCCACGCTTGCAGCTGGATCTGTCCCCACACCAACATCCTTGAAGGAATGGACATGATGACAGCAGTGCTGGGAACTCTGCCTGCCTTGGTTTTCAGGGTTGCTTCCCAGGCAAAGTGCCTGCAGTACGTCAGGACCATCCTCCTGGCAGCCTTCCCTTCAGAAAGGGAGTTTAGCTTCCCTGTCAAGAATAAAACCACCCCAAAACAAATACATCAGCTGTTCTCTACAAGCCTGAGTGCTTCTCCCACCTGCTGCTTCCCCCTCCAAAACAAGGAAAGCCCCATCAGTCACTTCTGCAGGAACTGCTTCTGCACCCCATGGCAGTTTTGGTTCCGTGTCCCCAGCCTGTAGGTCCCACTGTGACCCTGGGGGCTGCCCCATCATCCAGAAGTTCCTTGTGCCAAGCCATCCTCCCTGAGCAAGCTGCACTGCACCCACAGGGACAAGGATATTTCCCCTGCCGGGTCCCCTTGCCAATGTCCACAAGTTGTTTGGGAGCTGCTGGTTTGGAAATCAAAGACACAAGGCCTCCAACTGTCTCCAGGGGGCCTTTCCATCACCCAAGTCCCTGGGTGAAACCACATCCAGCTACACAGCTACCTCCCTACATAGCTAACTGCAGATGCAGCAAACAGCTTTAAGATCTGTGTGCCTTCCCCCTCCCCAAATTAAATTTTCATTTAAATTATATGATTTGAAGCTCTTAACTCAATTTTTCCCAAGCCTGGGGCGGGCTGGAACACCAGCATTTCCACAGTCACTGACAGTTTGACACCAACGGCACAAAGCAGCTTGTTCTCCAAATCTCAAGTTTGATCTAAATTAAAAGCAGCAAAGACTTTGGCGTTAACCGACCTGTCAAAACGCATTAAAAATAAATGCCTCCCAGGCCTGCCTGGTGCAGGCTCCCTACCTGCACTGCATGCCCTTTGATTACCTGCCATACAAGACCCAGCTGACAAACGTGTCCCCAAGGAGGGCTCTCCAGCCCAACACAGCCTCTTGCCAGCTGCATTTGTAATTTCCCCCGCAATAACCCCAAATTTCTAGCCCTTTCTATAAGATTTATTTATATTTAAATCAAGCCATTGCTTCTCAGCCACATGAATCCCCAATAAATGCAGAGCCCTGGATTAGTTCTGGTTCACTGGGGTGCTGGGGCTGCCTCCTGCTCTGTGCCAGCTCCTCTCCGAGGGGCTGGAAGGGATCACAGCAATCACAGCAGACCTGACCTCTTGCCAGGCACTGGTGAAACACCCCCCTTGCTTCTGAGCATCTACCAACCTGTGCTGGGAAATTGCATTAAGGGATGCTGGGTGCAAGTTCTGTCATCGCCCACCTCCCTTCTAAGCATTAAGAGCTTTGGAAATGAGGGGTGGAAAATAAAAGAAATCCATCAGTTGCATCTCCTGGGCCCTGCTGTTTTTGCTGTCTATTTAATGGAGAGAGCTGTAATTTTGCTGAGAGGCTGAGCTCTCGAGTGGAGGATGCTCCAGCTGAGATTGATGCTCCAGGAGAGAAAACCTGGAGTTTCCCCTCTCCCGCCTTGCTAAACTATCATCTCCTGTGGGGATTTCACAGCCCTGCTGCTCCAAAGGCAGGATTAGGGATTTACATACAGGTGTCACAGCAGGCAGACTGCAGACCCCCAGCTCCAGATGGAGCCACAGGGGCTCAGCCCTCACCCCACAGCTCCCCAGTGCTCCCAGCACCACCAGCCCACATGTGGAAACAGGGGACACACACCAAACCTGTGACCCCATTTCCTGGTCTAAAAAGCTACATTTTCAAGGCACGTTGAAACAAGCGAGATAAAAACCAGCATAGGGAGGAATAGCAGCAGCCACTGTTTCTCCAACCAGCCCCAACTTGGTTTGTCAGAGGGCTTGTCTTGTTCAGAACCCTGGGAGAAAGAGTCACCTCAGAGTTCACTTGCTACAGGTCTGGGCTCACTCTGCTCATCTCAGACACAAGGAAACAATATGGACTTTAAAGAAAAATCATGCAAATCAGTGCTAGACAGGAGGGATATTTCTGCGTCAAGCAGTCCACCTCTAGGAGGAAGTCTTGAAGAGTTTCCCCTTACTACCTTCACAACAAAGTGCAGCAGCCAAAGCCAGCACAGATTTCCAGCAAGGCACTGCAGTCCCTCAAGACAGATCCCGCCACCAGCCCCTCAGAGGCACAGCAAGAACACAGCAGCTATCCATGGCTCAGCCCTTCTGCTGAGCTGGGGCTTCTGTACCACATTACATCACCTCAGAGCCAAAGCACCTGAGTTGAAAGCAAGGGGACCTGCCAGCCCTGGCTGGGAAAAAAGCACCCACAGCAACAGGGTGGCCAATTGACTGCCTGCCCCTAACTATCTGCTGCAGCTGGAGAGCACCCAAAGCATCCCCAGCCACTGGAAGTGTTATGGGCAGAGAGACCTCAGCATATTAAGCAGCCTCGAGATGTCTTGAGCATCTGAAGCACCATTAGGGGTCTGCACACAGACATCACGTGTCTCTCCAGGCATTCAGATTGTGCAATTGGGACATAAATATCTAATAGTTCAGAAAATGCTTTTGTAGAAAGCTCCACAACAGACCTTAACTCTCCATTCTCCCCAGGTCCAGGCATCCAAGAAGGAGAGCCTACCTTAGCATCTAAAAAGCACTTTCTCTTCTAAGCTCCTCAGTAACAGCCACCCATGTCTGCTTTGCCAAAGAAAAATGGACCGGTTTAGATAATTCAGCATTTACCTGGCTCTTGGAAGTGCTCTTCATTTGACAGGGTTCTGGATAAGATGAGGATAAGTGCTTCTTTAAATTGATCAAAGTGGACCTGTGGGGAAAAAAGGAAGAAAGGAAGAAACCAACTGGCGCAGAAAATTAAATATCATGCTAATAATCCATCAGGAAGATAGGCAGCAATGCAAAGCACTCAGCCCACCACACTGAGACAACAGCATGCCTGAGTCTGCCAACCACCTCAGCAAGGGACAAGACTTGCAGCCTGGGGAAATGACACACAAAGAGACAACCAGCATCTTTGAGCATGCGGAAAAAACGATTGCTACCATAGAATGACTCAAAACCACTGCTTTAATGCATTGCTTGGGTTTTGCTTACAAGCAAAACAATGAAATAATACATCCACAGGACCAGGGAGCATCTCCATCGCTTGGGATGACCCGGCCAGGGCCAGGTGGCTCCTATAGTGAGATGCCAGTCCTGACCAGGGATGAGCTGTTCAGCTGTGAAAATGCTCCACTGCCCAAATAAAGCTTCAAAAAACACTTTTTTGAAGTGGATGGCAGTGTCCTTTCCAGGCAGCCCCAGCCTGGCACTCCAGCCTGCTGCAGCTCCAAAAGGCCTGGAATGGAAAAAACATGTGTGGAGCACGGCTATGGGAAAAACAAGGAGGGATGACCCTACCACTGAGGCTTCCCCCCCACTCTTTTCCATCTGCGTGTTCCTTGTGAGAGGAGGGGGGGGCACAAAATCACAAAATGAAATGTATAAACCTTTAGAATAAATTTTAAATAACGTCAAGTTTGCTGGCTTTGTAACAGTAGTAATGGAAGATTACTGAGGTGCAGGATTCACAGAAAAAAAACAGAGTACAGCTAGAGAACATACTGAGAGTACTTGTATAAGATAAACCATCGTAGTTTTAGGCCTTTATATGACCTTAGTACAAAATGAGTGTAAGAAAAACAGTTGAAGAACAGGACATAAGGATAAGGAGTATCTGGAAATGGCAGGGGCCCAGGACGGGCAACAGTTAAACTAACATGAGCCTATTAAGCTGGTATAAGCATCTACTGGGCTTGCTTCGAAGGCTGCCAGAAGCGATGAAGATTGTTGGATGAAGTAAACGACCCCCACAGACCACCACCACATTTTTGTATGCACACAGGGAACTTTCTGGAAAATGGTGTAATCCATACGTAGCCTCATGAATATGTATGTATGCCCAGGCTACATAAGGATGGCTTGTGTGATAATGGGGGACATGTTTTATATCCCCCGTGTCTCCCTGCACAGCAATAAAGAATACCTGCTTGTCAACTTAGAACATCGTTAGCAAGTTTGTTCCTGGAGTTTTCTCTGAATCACTAGATAGCCTCCTGCCTCACCACTATGAGCAGTCGCAAAGGGGCTACAGCATCCTCCACAGCTGCTCTGGGGAATGTCAGCAATTCCAGCCGTGGGGGACAGGAGCCGAGGGACAGCTGGAGAAGCTATTTGACATGGGTCAGTGATGAGACAAAGCTGGCTGCTATGATTCCTTGTAGCTAAATAAATCTTGGAGGGAATTTTTACACTGCACAAGGGACTTCATTTAAAGAACCCACAGAGGTTGCCCTTGCTGGCAAAGCTGTTGCTGCAAACCCAGCATGAGGAGCAGTCAGAGAGAACTCTAGTGCTCTGGGAGAGCAGCACTTGAAGGAAAGTCCACATCTGAAATTTGCCAGCTTGTTTTTAGGATTGAGCCAGCCCAAAAAAAGAACATCATGCTCCCATGCAGGCAGGGGATAACTGTGGACCTGGGGGCTCAGCCATGGGCCCCCATGCAGGGGAGTAACCTCACACTGCAGCTCATGTGGTGCAAATCATCTCTGTTGTTCAAAACACATACTCCCCAAGTAATTAAACAGTTAGAAATATGTTCAGCAAAGAAACTTGTCCTGGAGCCCTCATCAGAATACCAATGGCTGACATCCACTTCCAAACACTGGTGTACTTCAAAAGGACAATTTACAGAGATAGAAGAATTTGTCCCATTAAAAAACTTGACATTTAGACTAAGTGAGCATGAATAAAAGATGAGGGTGTTCGAATAACAGGTCCCCTCCACTGGGATCTCCTCAGGAGCAGTGACAACAATCACAGGGATAGACACAGCTGGTCCTCAGATGAGTGCTGGGGCTGGGTTTGAATGGGACCTCATGGCAGTAAGAAAATAAAGTAAGAATCACTTTGCATCACTCATGCGAACACACTGCATGAGTACAACCACCTATGCAGCTGCAGAGAGCACCACTGATATGTAACCTGCTCTGCTTAACAAGCCCCATAACTCGTATCTGCCAAGAAGCACTAAAGAAGGGGAGGAAGGCAGGAGGGGGCTGAGCCCTCACTGCCACAGCTGCACACAGGACAGATGGCTCCAGCACAGAGGCCATGGAGCAATTTTACCATGACCACAATGTCCAAAGGAGCCTGTGGAAGATTAGGCTGTGGGGCAGGAGGTGGCCAAACTTCATTCCCCCCCCCATGTCACCCCCCATGCCAGCGCCTTGGTCAGCTATACAGCAGGACTTAAAATGCAAATCAGCAGCAGAGAGACCCAACAGCAGGCATCTGAACAGGCTCACAGCATCCCACAGCAGTGCCCAACTCTGGAGACACAGCCTAAGATAGCAGAGGCGGGCATTTTTCTGTAGGAATGTCTATAGCCTATCCCAACACCACATAACCAGGTTAGGTGTCTGGTGCACACCTGCAGTCAGATGCTGCATGGGCGTACACAGAGTGATTAGAGAAATACAAATATTTAAATCAGAGCTGCGCTCAAGCACAAGCCAGGCAAAGCAACTTGACTGAAAGCAAAGCCACAAACGCTACAGTGTCTCCATTCTAAAGAAAGTCCCATATGCTTGGTGTCAGCACACCCCCAGCACCCATGTGCTGGCACAGAGTCACATTCCTGTCTGGAGACCCCATGCCGGAGAGGCTGTGGGCTCCCTGCAACTGCAAGGGGCACTTACAGGGATGTGACAGCTCGCGTAGGCAGGCACAAGTCCACAGCAACAACCTTTGGGTTTTGCTTAGAGAATATTCCCAGCACAGGACAGATGAAACAGCCCTTGGGAGGACAGCACCGACTTCAGCAGCGCTGCACAAAGCACCATCCATTTACAGAAAACAGCCTCAGACACTCAAGCCAGCCCAAAAACTTGACAAACACGAGACAGAAAGCAGATACCAGCAAAACATTGTTGTAGTGTTTGAAGTTTAATAGTATTTTCAATATGCTGGACTAGATTTGGACAAGACTCCAACTTATGCATCTGTTCACAGGGGCCTTGAACAGCAGGGCAGATCCAATCCAGCCTGAACACGACAGAGTTTGGGAGGCAATGACATGGAACATGTTTGTGCCAACTCAGAGGCATAGATCAAGGACAGGACACAGATACTGGCAAACCCCATAATAAGACCAGGGTTCTGCACAGCGCTGCAGGCACATTAAGTCCCCCAAGGGAAGAACTTTTCCCAGGAACAAGCAAATCAGAGGCAAACAAGACTAATACACCAACACAGGAATGGTGAGCCCAGCCTGGCTTCCCCACAAGAATCAGAGACCAACCAAGCTCCCAGCTACTGAGCAACCCCAGCACCTTTGAGAAATCTTGACACCAGCTTTAAAGCAAGTTTTCTATGAAGCTGTGATTTATTAGCACTAAAAAGAGTGTGTGTGTGTGCCAAGCTACCTGCTGCTTCTCACTATTTGTCGCTGCAATGCAAAGCAGCAGTCTGCAACCCCAGACTCTGAGGCACTTCTTCAAGCTCCCTTTCCTTGATCTTCAAGCAAAGTCCTTTTCCCAAAGCCCTGACTGTGCTTGCAGACCCCTTCTAGCAGCAGCAACCACATGGTTGCAGACAGAAATGTCAGGTGGGGAAGACACAGGAACAGGGCAAACTCACAACCAAGTCTCCTGCCTGGCATGCAAAAAGATGATTTATGTAAGGGGAGCAGCATCACAGCTGGCTCAGAGGGAGCGTATTTGCAGGAGGTCACCAGCCAAAGCACTGAAAGGAGCTGACAAGCAAAGCAAAACCCCATGCCACAGTGTCCTTGCTGCAGGTTAATTAATGCAGCAGCACCAGGACAGGGTGAAACCTGATCTTCCTGTCCCTACTTGAGGACGGTCCTTGTGCAGGGTCTGGAGGTGCCCAACTTGCCCCATCCTTGCAAATCACATAACCACAGTCATCCTGCAGCCCCTGAGCACTGTCCCACTCTGCATTAGTTGCTAACTAATAGTCAAAGCCTCTTGGAGGCCAGATGTGAAGGACATGCTTGTACATATCCTCTTCGTCCTGCAGTAAAATGGGGGTGGGGGAGAAGAAACGGCCTCCCCAAAGAATCTTAGGAATTGCTGTCACCTCCACACGAAATTGCACAGGGAAAGCGGTTCTGGGATGGTTTGGCTCTGCTTCGAGTCAGGGCAGGATCTGCACACCCCCACCAGAGCTCAGAGATAGCGCGTACCCATTAATCCCCACAGCATCGCACCAAGCATGCCGGGGATGTAGTGCATCCAGCCCCTTGCTGGCATGCTGGTTCAGCTCACGGTCCAACTGAGCAGACCCACCATGAGGCATTCATCCCCAGAGCACAGCCCCCGGCACAAAAGCAAGCATGTGGCCCCACCGAGTTGCCCCTCAGCAGACAAAACCATCCCTCCGCCACCCCCCTTCCCAGTGCCCTCCCATAAAACCCAGGCTCTGGAAGTGAAGGCAAACAAAGGCTGCTCCCACTGTACAGAGGGACCATCTGCAGCAAGGAGCTGGCAGGGCAGGTGCACGGAGCCTGCACTCAGGGAGCAACATGTTTGCTGCTATTCTCCTGATGAGCTCCCTAGGAAACCCAGAGGATTTGATAGCTATTAAATCAGGCTCGCGCTTAGACATGGGCCATTGCTGCTGCTAACGAGCACAAATACCAGGGAGATGGGAGGAAGCACAGGAGATGGATTCTTCTGACATGACTCAAGTCCTAGGTTGCAAACAAGAACCATTCCCCCAAGACAAAGCAGGGGAATGAAATAAAAATGCTCCTCAGGATGTCCTGTGGCATGGGACAGCTTGCAAGGATGGAGCTCCTGGCTGGGACTGGGCAAGCATGACCCAGCACTTGGGATGCTTTAGCAGGAGCTTTTTGGTGCCACTGGGCTGAGCATTTAATTTTGTTTTCCACCCACTCTGAGCAGGCCAAAGGGATGGGCACTACTGTTCTAGCCCTGAGAGGTGTCACAACCACATCTCTTCTTTACTGCTCTTCCTTCCCCTCTATCTCAGCATCCTGCAAGCTGCAAACCCAGAGAACAGCATCCGAGCAGTGGAAGCTCATGATGTCCGAGCAGCACAGAAAGTCTCCAGTGCACAAGCAAGTGCCACACTGCAACTCCAAAGGTCAGAAACCTCTGTCTGGATCCATCTGTACTCCAGCATTGCTTACTCTCAGCAGAAGATTTACTGCCAAAGGACAGGCAAGGAAGAGGAGGCTTTGTTCATTAAAGGAGTTGTTTTGTGAAAGCTGCAGTTTGATAGGAAACTGGAGTCGGGATGGGTGCTTAGCTCATGTCTATTCAGAGCCCTAGCTGCCTGCTCTGCATTTTCTGGTATTAATTACCAGTGATGGGGTTTCAGGGTGATTTTGAGGGAAGCACCCAACATTCTCTGAGCACGGTATGCTGGGAAAGAGATAATGCATGAACACAAGGACATCCATGCTGAACATGGAGGTCCCCCCAAGGGCAAGCAGCTCTCTCTCAACAACCTGGCATTTAACTCTATAAAGGCATAACCACAACTGAAAAAGTCACTTTGGAAAGCATGATGTGCTCACTGGCCACAGCTCCCCTCCACAGGCTGGTGGGATGCTGCAGCCCTGCAGAAGGAGCCACTGGTCCCCAAAACCCAGCACCAGGTAACATGGACAAAGGTGGCTCAGTCAGTGACTGCCGGTGTTGGACAATAGTCTCTTCTTCAGAGAAACATGCATGACTGCATGTGGTTCCACCTGTTTAACTACAGCTTCAGTCAAGGTAAATCACAGGCTCAAGCCTCCCTAGCACCGTAGTTCGTGCAAGCACCCAGTAAGCTGGTTTGGGGAGATGACCTAGGCCAGAAGCAGCACTAACCAGTGCTGGGGGCACATGCACAATGTTAACAAGCATGTGCTGGGCTGAGCACCAGCACCAGTGTGAGGGCAGCAGGGACCCAGTAGTCTGTTTAGCCTTGGACACAGGGACAACACGCTGTGCATCAGCACAACACAAGCACACAAGGCTAAACATACAGTGCTTGTTTCTGAGAGTGCAGACTACCTCCAGTCAGGGAAGACATCAGTGAGCAGTTTCCTTCCCTGTTATCACTAATCCCCGCCTCGGAAGCTGCCCTGCACCCACCCTGCTGAACAGGCCAACAGACACTGCCAGTCCTGCAGCCCCACAGCCTCAGGGGTGCTGGACATTCATTCTCCAGTTATGGACATTCAGTCTCTTTCCATCACCCTCCCACGCACACAGGAGTGGCTGCCTGTCACTGCCTGGCTCCCAGCCCCCCCTATTGCCCTCTATCATCACCCCAGACTTACCCTGCCTAGGAGGTTGTCTTGGAGGAGGGTCTGCTGCAGCGCCGGGGCTACCTCCTCCAGGTGCAGTACATGACAGAGGTCAGTGAGCTCCTCCTGCCCCAGGGACCCTGTGCCTGTGCTGTCAAAGCTGTCAAAGAGCTCCTTGAGGCGAGCTTCATACTGGTTCTGCTCAGCTTCATCCATCCCATAGCCTGCCACACTTGCCTGCAGGGAGAGATGGGACCAGTTAACATCAATCACGGTGCCCACAGCACAGTCTTAAATCCCCAAGGGTTGCTACGGGGGCAGCCCAGGAGGCTGTTCATTTGCAGCAAGTGAACCTAGTAGTTCACTGCAGCAGCAGCATAACCCAGTGCCATGCCTTACCACTGCTACAGCCTCTTCCATCCCACCAGGAGAGACCAAGGGGACAAGCCTGCAGAGCCACCCCACACTGTCTCCATTAGTGTCTCAGCTGGAGCAGCTGAGGAGCTGCAAGGGAAAATTGCTCCCTTGAGCCCTTCTGGTCCCCAGGTGCCGCAGGTGATGCTTTGCCCACCTTAGCGAGAAGATAAACAATGCCAGCAGCCACAGCTCACCAGAAGCAGGGAGGAAAGCATAGGGCTCTCTGCCTGCAGAGGGGAGAGCAAGAGACCCCAACCACTGCCTCTGCTCCCACCCCAAGCACTTCAAGCAAACCATATGTGCCTCCCTCCATGAACACAAAACATATCCCTGTGCTAAATATGCTCATTTTCATGCTAGCCTGACTTCAGGGAGCCCCAACACAGTGTCAGCCCTGTTCATGAATCATCATGCAGCATCTCTGCTTTCCTCCACAACCCCAGTGTGCCTCCGCTGCATCACTGCCCAGTCCCTTGACACTGCTCTCCTTAGGTACTTCACATCAAACTCTGCCTGAAGGCAGAGAGCTGTTTGACAGGTGACACTGCTAGGATGGCAGCAAAGCCAGCCCCAGAGCAGAGCTGGGCCCAGCACAGAGGCAGTTGAAACACACCTGGTCTTCTACACCAGCAAACAAAGCCAAGGTGGTTTCCTTGCCACTTGCCCAAGAGCTTCACCCTCCCCTCCAAGTCAACAATTTCTCATCTCTCTCACCCCATTGCTAACCAGAGCATCACAGCCCCAGGAACTTCTGGCAGGGAACAGGGAGGGAAATCTCCTGTCTGAAATGAAGGATTCTGCATCTCATTACCCAGCCTGACTGCCAGGCTCCGCACTGGCTTAATGCATCAGCAGTGTAACCCAGTGCCATGACACAGCCCTGGCATGCACAGGCACTGCAGCCATAACTGACAGGGTGCATCAAGCAGCAATAGGCACTACAGGGACCCAGTGCCCCAAGGACACAACTGAGCATCCTGGGATGCTCAGCCAGCCTCAGACCATCATGCAAGAGCCAGCCAGGTCTCTGTGTGAGCTTTGTTTTGCCAATGCTGCTGCAGGTCGCTTCATCCAGATTTCCTAAAGAGGAGGCCCTATCCAAACCCCCTCAATGCCCAGCCCTCCTCTGCAGCAGCCACCTCCCACTATCCCTCTTAGCATCGTAGGGTGCCTGCAGCTGCCTGTGTCACTGGCAGTGCTCATGGACATCCCAAAACAAGCGAAGCTGCCCCAACTGCAAGGTGCAGCCTGATTTCATGCCCTGTCCACTACTGCAGCCTCAAGGAACACTGATCTTCTAGAACATTGTGAGACATCACATCAGCTCACACAAGCACCTCATAGCAGAGAGGCAATTAGAAAAGCCTGTCTAATGTGGGAAACATCCAGGGCAGCACCGCAGCAGCTGTGTCCTTGATCTTGCCTGCCACAGGAGTAGATGACAGTGCAGAGCAGCACCAGACTCCCATGCCTGCTGAGGGATGCAGGGCTGGTGCCAAGCAGCATGCAGGGTCCACAGGAGCCTGGCTGGCCTTCCTCCTTTGCCAACATGGGCAAGGATAGCAGCATCACAGGAGCTCTCAAGAGAGCTGACACAACTGTACCCCCATCCCCATATGGCCCCACCTGAGCCTCAAACCCTTGGGTGTCCCCTGGTTTACAGCCCCCCCCAGATGCCACTTGAGCTGCATCAGCAAAGCACTCAAGGACTGTGGGAAGAGGTGAAGATACAAATGTATTTGCATTCAGCTCTGGGCACAGAGGAGCTGTCAGCGCACAAAACCTCAAGTGCTTGCTAGCAGAAGGAAGGCAACAAACTACTTTCTGTTCTCAAGCCAGCAGCCCCATTTCCCACCCACACCCGTGGCTCAGCACACATGCGGCTCCATAGTGTTGCTGGGTACCAGCATCAGGAGAGCCCTGCCCAATCCAGAGCTCACAGCACAGCCTGCAGCAAAGATAACACCGACCTATGGAGCTTCACAGGCATTTCTGAGCTTCTTACCTTCAGGGTCAGCCACCTCCTGCCCACCAGAGACCTCTCCAGCACCTGACCCTACTATCACACCACCAGAACCAGTTCCCCGAGTTAGACAGCACAAAGAGCCTAAATGCCACCTCCCAACATGTCCCCAAGCACCTATGCTGCTGGAACATTGGGATCACCCTATCTCAGAGCCATACCAACAAGCAGCCCCCCAAACCTACCCCAGATGAGTCCAGATGGGCTGAAGGACCCTGCGGACCCCATAAAAAAAGAATACAATCCCCAAAAGAGAAGAGCATTAGGTGCATGGTCCCTGCCTGGGGCAGACTTGCCCTACAGCCTCACATATTCCCATGGCAAAGGATGGTCAGAGCTCCACACAAGCTCACCGAGACCCAGCCACCCTCACACAGCTCAAGGAAGGGATTCCATACCTTCAACATAACAAGCATCAGAAATAAAGAATGACACGGCTCTTTGCCTACCTGCAGTCAGTCAACAATGGCAAGCTGCTGGCAGCAAGGCGATCCCGCATGCATCCTGCACAACCTCCATCTTAGGAAGCCGTCTCCAGCAGGCAGCCGGCTGCGCAAGGTGACCCAAGATGCCTACTCCCAGCTGAATTATTCAGCAGCGCTTTGAGGGGGGGCAAAAGAAAAGACCAGCCCTCCTACCTGATGATCTCACGGGCTGCCTGGCATCACCCAGCAGTCAAAATAATGAGGTCAGCGGCATCAGAGCCCCAGCGCACAGTCACCCTCTGCACCCGCACTGGAGCTGCCCTGCAGGGTAGGGGATGGGAGACCGGCAATAGAGAGAGGGCTAAGGGGGGTGGGAGGAGCACAAGAGGCACACAAAGCCCGAATTAAACCCCAGCCTTTCATCTCCACTGCAGATGGGCCAGCAGCTGAGATGCAAGAGGGCAGCCCACACCCGGTAGGATAATAGGGGCGGGCAGCAGCTGAGTGGGGCTCCCTGGTCTCCACATAGGGCATCACTTTGTTCAGATTCATAGCTGCCCTTCTGTGTCATGTTGTGTCTCCCCAAATGAGTGGCTTGAGCAGACGGCAAAGGAAGGCGCAGTTTAAGAGAACTACTTGTAGTCATAACCACATTATTGTTTATTCCTGTTCTCCCTACAAGTCCCTGGAAGCAAAGCACTCAGGGATGATGAGAAGACAAAGTTTTCTCCAGCATTTCTTTCCTTCCTTCCTTAAAATCCACCCCCTCCTGAGAGCCAGATAACCTTCACAGCACACAATGCGGGGGCCTGATGCAACTGAATTCGCAGCTAAATTTAACTCAGTATAGGCATAAGCAGTAATTACCACTTGGCATATTAAATTCCTGGAGTCAATACCAATCTCAAAGCTTGAGCTTCTGACCAATGAAGACACAGATTACCTGGTCAATCAATGATACCATCAAGTAAAAATACCACGATTAGCACAATGCCTTTTTTTTTTGGTGCAAAACAGTATTAATGCAAACAGCATTCATGCAAGCCGCTCAATGGCACAAGCTGGGGATTTTAGGGATCCTCTGCTCAAATGCCCTCATGGGCTGCCATCACCAACACCCCTTCTCCAAGGGCTATGGGCTACCCTGCCTCCATCCCAATCAGCCCTCCAGAGGTGGCAGCGACCTGCAGCAAGTAATCTCCTTCAAGAGACAGCATGGAAAATGCTGCTTTGCTCCTGCTTACTAGATTGCCCCATCTCAAATGAGGGCCTGACAATTAGAAGCAGGTAAGTGCCCAACAGAGCAGCATCATGTGGCCACCTCCAAAACATGAGCACCCATTCCCCAAGACGTAACTGTCTGGTAGCATCCACCCCATGCTGAAGAGCAAGGCCAGGCATGAGCCTGTTAAAAGCAACTTGCCCTTCTCCCTGCACTTGTGTCAACTAGGATGATGTGAACACAACTGGCAAAAAAAACACAAGGAAACAGATTTTTAATGGCAGGATTTATGACAAGATGCCCATCAGCCACCAAAACCAGATCCTTAAGCCCTTGATGGAAACCCAGAGCTGAGGTTGTCTCATATAACTCATTATCTCCTTCCCTGAATGAACCATCTCATCCATTACAGCTGCAGCAATTCACTCTGCACACAGCCAACCCCCCCCAATCACTGCCTGTGTCAAGGTGATTTCTGCTCAGCCCACCCTGCAACACCCATCCACAAAGGGTCACACCAAGAAACCAAGGAGAAGGGGAAAAACAAAACCCAGAAGGACAGTGAAGCACCCAAGAATCAGTAAATCACTTGACAGCACACCCAGCTCTCAAGGGTCACCATCAAACTTCACAGCTGGCAGTTCCTCCTCCCCACTGAGCATAGCCATAATTTTTTGGCACTGGCTGCTTTGCACCTCAATGCCACCTCTCATCGTGCTCCCCAAAACACACACAAACCCTCCAAAGTTGGCAGAGAGATTCTGTTAACCAAACTCCACTCCAGATTAGCAAAGCAGCGATGGTATACAAAGCGCTATAGATTTACATAAACAGCTTCAAAAGAAGGCAATGTTTTGAATATTCACACCACCCTGGTATTTGCATTGCAATAGGGCCTTTCAATCAGCAGCGTTCCCCTCCATGAAGAAAAATAATGCACCCATCTGGTTTGGTTTTGCAAACCCGGCTGCAGTAACTGGGGGAGCCTGGGTTCCACAAAGCTCGGGGTAGAGGCACAAAGCTGATAATGTCAGTAGTAAACAAAGCGAACTGGTAATTTAACCAGTGGTACCTCTCACACCAGGAAGTCAGTGATACAGTAACTCCTGTGGAGCTCAGCTCCGTTCTGGCTCACATAAACCCGGTCCATGCTGAATCACGGCGGTAATGCCGTGTGCCCATCACACTGCAGGGACCGTGCTTTTGCCATCCTCCCTGTTTTGGTGAGCAGATGGGGAAAACGGGCAGGATAAACACACCCACCCAAACTGACACCCACTTGCGTGGCAAACCCTGGGTGCATTCTGCTCTGGGGGCTGACCCCCCCAGGCTGCGGGTTTGGGTTTCATAGCCTCAACCCCATCCTTACCCGGATGTGAGAGGGGATGGGGCCCACGGTTTGCGGCCAGACAGCAGATGCTGTCTGCCGCCTTGGTGACAGCGGGGACTTCGCCTACGACAAAACAACTGCTGTTACAAATTCCTCCAGCCTCAGCCTGCTGCTTCTCAAACCCGGAGAGAACTGGGCCAGAATCGGCTCCAATTTCCAGCATTTTGGGGCGCTCGGAGCACCCAAATACCAGTTAATCACTTGACAGCACACTCAGCTCCTCAAGGGCGGTCACCAAAACCAGCTGTTCGGGGCCAGGGGTGCACCGCGGGATGGGGCGCTGCCACCGGTGTCGCTGCCACCAGTGCGGAGGTCCCCACTGCCGGGGCCGCCAGGATTCTGCCGTGGCTGCCCTACTCCTCAAAACCCCATCACCACATCGCACCCTCCGACTACGAGACCCCTCTCCGTTCCCCAGCACCCCTCAGCTCTCCCCGCGCACGCACCTTACCGGCTGTCCCAGACCCCGCCGCCCCGGGCCGGCGCCCCGCACACACGGCTGGAAGGGGCGGGCTGCTCCCCGGCACCGCCTGCGAAGGAGGGACCGGCGGCGGTCACAGCCTCCCCTTCTACTGCCCCGGGGCTCGGTGGACCCCTCTACCGCGGTGCTCCGGTCGGTCCCCGCTCCCGACGGCGCTGCCCCGCTCCCCTCGCTGGCTCACCCGGCGCAGCTGCCGGTGCCTTCGGCGTGGAGGAGCGTTGCAAAAAGAACGCAATAGAACGGAAAGAGGCGGCGCCGCTTTCAAATGCAGCGGCGTTCATTGGGTTACGGAGTAGGGGCGGCTCCGGGGTGCGGGGCGGCCTCGGGGTGGGAGCGAACCGGCCGCCTTTGTGCAGCGGGGCCTTGCAAGCATCGCCCGGTCCCGCCCCGTGCCCGGCACCGGCAGTGCCCCGGGCCGCTGCGGACGTCTTGCATGGGGTCTGCCCCGTGTCCTGCACCGCCATGGTCTCCGCTGTCCTTCCCCGCTGCGTGGCATCAAATTAGTTCTGGCCATCTGCACCCCAGGTGGCATCATCCCGGCTCCCCACTGTTCTGCACCCCTCGGGACATGGCTCTGCAGCCCCTCATTAGATAAAAAAATCAAATAATGGCACATCTGGACTGCCCCATGTCTGAAGGTCATGGCATGACGCCACCCCACTGTCGAGGGACATGCCATCCCAGCTCCCTGCCATCCCAGGGCCTGCAGAGTTGGCATCCCCCATGGGTGTCTTTGTGCCACCATGCTGCACCTCGTGGCACTCAGCCCTGCCACTCACTCCACCACCCGTGGTGGCTCAGTACATAAACCCACCTGTGTCCCCCACTTGCTTTGGGGAAAGGGATCATCCTTTGCCCCATAAGCCATTCCATAGGGGGTGAGGGTCCGGGGTGCTGATGCCCCATGAGCACCTCAAAATTCAAACCCTTATGTAAACCTCGGCAGCCACCATTAGGGTTTGGAGCCATCAGTCGCTCACGCTCCAGCTCAGCACCAGCAGCACAGGCTGAGTGGCGGGAAGCCAAAGGTCCCAGAGGGTTGTGGCTTGTGGATACTCTAATGGCTAATAAGGGGTTACACACACACACACTCTAACACTGCAGTCTGCTCTTACACAATTGCATGAGCTTGTTTTGCTCATTTTGCAAAAATGCCAGGGGATGTAATAACTTTGAAGCCTTCTTCCCTTTTCTAAGGCATCTCTGAAATTGGTCTGCAGGTTCAAGATGTTTATGGGGGACGAGCAAGGGGAACACAAAAGCCTCACAGCCATATGCATGCACACACTGCAGGTTGCAGAAGCTTTTGATACACACATCACTGCCAGCTGCCCCCATGCCAGTGCCATGGCCATGGGACATGGCAGCACCAAACACATCCCCCAAAGCCCTGTCCAGGGGTGGGGCTGTGCCACCACAGTGATGGAGGCAAGGAAAAAGGTGGCTTTACAGGAAAGAGTCCTTGGCGAGAGGCTTAGCTGGACAGATGTTACCTGCCACGAGCTTTGTGCCAGATAGGGCTTTTTGTTTTGGTCTTTAACATTTGCCATTTTTTTCCAACTCTTTCTTCTGCTCTGACACTTGCTGAGGGGTTTCCTTTCTTTCCTTTCTCTTTCTGCATTTGCTTATTCAGCCTCAGTTCAAATACTTTTCCACCATGTATTATGCAGAAGTTGAAACCATCTGGTGCTTTGTTTTGTTGCAAGCCCAGTGAGTGCCAGGACCTTTATGCTCCTCACCCTCCTCCTTGCTGTGACAGCGCCAGTACCTCACTAATCCACGCAATAACTCCCCCAAATCTCCGCTGTCACTCAACAAAGTGACTTGCCACACATTTGCATGCATGCAGCCAGATGGGTGGTGGGGACAGGCAGTGCCCCTGTGTCCCCAGACAGCCCACAGGGGTGTACAGAGCCCGGCTTGGCAGTGCTGGGCTGTATCACCACTGTGCGAATTCCTGACTCATTTCTAGGACCGGCTGCTAGCAAAGGCATCCTGATTTTGTTTCCCCCCCCCCGCCTTTTCCCACAGGAGGAAAGCGTGTTTCAAGGAGCCATGGAGCCCTGCCAGACATGGACCCCGACAGCTATTTCTGGAGCTCATTTCCAGGGAGCAGCTGTGTCTGAGGATGCCATTTGCAGCAGAAGCCTTCCAAGCAAGCCTGGCGGAAGGAAACCTCTGCTCATCCCACCACCACATGCAACGCATGCCACAGAAAACACGGGGCATGTGAGACAATCCAGGACCGCAGCCCGATGGGCTCAGTGCCGCAGCCAGGCTCGACGGCTGGCACGGAGCCACCCGAAAACGGGGACAGCAGCCATGGGTCCGGCACAAGCAGTGGGTGACCCCTCCCTGAGGCTCTGCAAAGCACTCTCCCCGCATGGCTCTCGCTGCCCTTCACTCTTCCCTCCCCATTTCCCCTGCACAATAGGGCGCTTTGTTCTCGGCGAGGAAAGGTCCGGCTGCGGCCCGGGGAGCTGCGGAGCGCTGAGAGCCGCTCCGCCTTTCCGGGGGTCTCCTCCAGCTGTGCCGTGAGGGGGGAGCCATGCTTTACCCCGCCCCTCCGAACGCCAGAGGAAAGCAGGGCCATAAACCAGCAAACATTATCAAAAAAAGGAAAGGCTGTGAAACCATCAGCAAAAGTGAACGAAGTGACCATGGAGGAAAAGACGCCGTAGGAAAATCCAGCCGGAGAACACCTCTCATCCAGCCGCAAACCACCTCTCACAGAGGGTGCGGGGAGAAGTTTGGAAGGAAACAACCCCAAACTTTGCTGGTTTC
>JASSUY010034835.1:0-49890 GCA_032466535.1 Forpus xanthops
GGCTTACCCCCCCCCCCCCCCCCCCAGTCCTTTCCCTCTTTTCCCCTCCCTTTTGGAGTATATTTAGTTGGTTTTGTTCTCACTGTGGACTGAGCTACCCTATTGCAAATGCGCCTGTGAACAAAAAGGAGGGAGGGAGATGGGAACGGGCGTTTGGGCAGGCAGGAGGGATCCTTTCCATGTCCATGGCAGATCAAACTGTTTGTCAAACAACAGCCGGAGTTGAGGCAACCAAGATGGTGTGTAAAGAGCAGAAAGTACCTTCGAGAAACATACTGAGCACTATCAAAATGCCCAAGTCTTAAATAGACACATGAAGTATTTAAATGCTTTCACACCCATAACAAATTTTGTTTACTGCCCAGCATTTAAACAGCTTTTTCTTTACTATTGTAAGATTGTTCCCAAACAGTGTGAATTTGATGTAGTGATGAATAGTACCACTTCAACTCCTATTTACAACCCATTCAGCGACATAATTCTACAAATAGCATGCAGAATTTATGCACTTTATGAAATAAAGCCTGTTCTTAGCTCAAAAGAAGTTGTGCAAATTAGCTGACAGAAATCACTTCCTTTTGTTTTTCCTCTCTGATATAGGAAATAAAAAGGAAAAAGAGAAACACTAACCAGGTAATATGAAAAATGTTATTAAAACAATTGGAACCACCAAGCATTGTTAATGTCCCTATTGTAATTATATGCAAAACACTCAGTATCCAAGGAAACAGCGTAGTAATGAAGTTGGAAACTACTGTATAAATGCACCTTCTAAATCACCACCAAGAATGTCTATTCCAGAGGGGCTGGCCAGTTTATTAGTGTGTGACACCCTGATCGTTTGGACATGCTACAGCTTAAAAACAAAAAGCTAACAAGCTACTTTTGCATAAAGGACCCTTTTGTCTCCTGTGCATGAACAGCCCCTACTTAGCATCCAGTTACAGAGTTCCTCTGCAGTTACGGATTTCACTAAGCCCATATTCAGCTTCCTGAGAGTTGCTCAGAAATGTGTAATGGTGGGCACTAATTAAACTGCATAACCAGCAACAAATGAAGCAGAGATGCGGCCCTTTGCTCCAACTTCTGAGCAGACTGAAATGTGCAACAGGGGAAATGCTGAAGCTCTACTCTTCCCCAGAGCCTCTTGGTCTGAAAATCCATTTCATTAGCATCAAACACTAACACAGACTGACTTATGCCCAGATTACTTTAAAAAACAATGCTTGTGCTCCGATATCAACAGCTCATTCTCAGGGATGTTTCCCAAGAAGACAGGCAGGTCTACAGCAAGGAGGCCAATGCAAAATTAACTCCTGCTTTTTGGTGTTAGCACTTAAGACAATCATGCCAAATCTCTAGTGTTTAGTCCCAGTTTCAGCAAGCATTCATTTATTCTCCTCACTTCTGTGGCAGCTTATTCCACCCAACAGCCACTAAGTAAAAAGCTGCTCCAGAAGGTTCAACCACCCTGTCACTTTATGGATGAATTTTGGTATTCCTCCCTTACAGCACGTGTGACATCTTTATAACAGCACATACCTCAACATCCCTGCTCCTTCCGTTGGATGCCCCTGTAATCTTTCTCTGTGACCTTTACATTCCCTTTGGCTCATTCTTTTCCGTGACTGTAACACTTTTATAAAAGCAGCCTAAGCTACACACAGCATTTCCAGTGTGGCCTCAGGCAGAGATAGCCAAGTGCTAGAACAACCTGGCTGGCAGCCCCTGTCCAGCAGCGCATGCAGTGATACAACTCAGACACTTTCTGGGATGCTCTCAGGCACAGTGCTGAGTTAGTACAAAAGGCTCATCGCCTTTGTGACACCTCCTCTTTTGTGCCTTGTCTACTTGGTTTTCCCAAACTCTACTCCTTTTCTGCTGTAACCCTCACTGCCTCTTTATGCAGACACAAAGGCAACTTGTCTGCCCTTCTCCTTCCATTTGCACACTGCTTTGACGGTCTTGCATCACTGAAACAACATTGACATGTTCAGTAAATTCTGCCTCTTTTCTTATACCTCCCCTCTTCCAGATTGGGGATAATTGTCATTTCTCACCAAAACACAAACAGCTTCATCTCATGAAAACACCTCCTTGCTTTGTCTGATGCTTTCTCCTCTCAAGCTCTGAAGCTCACTTTCACACAGCACAATAACTGATCTTGCCCAATTAACCTTCTTAGCTGGCTCCTATGCCTAAGACATTTTCTTGAAAGGCTGTAGAAATTAGAGCCATTGCTTTCTCTCAGTACTGCTTTTTCCTCTCTCTTTGTCAATACATCCCAGTTGTACAGCACGCCCTAATGGAAACTCGCTCATTGTATCCGTGTATCTGCTAACCTGCTTATAGTACCATAATTATCTGATGCTTCCCTACATCCCTCTTTAGATTGCTTTCTTTAAACCCCCTCTATAATTACATAAATGAGTTATCAGACTGGCTAAATCTTTGTTTTCTAAAGGCATTGTCTGATACTCTTGTACTTGAAAGAACTGTGCACTCAAAGCAGTTAAGCAAGTGAACTTTCTCATTCCCACTCCATTTGACTGTACCGTCAACTGTTTGTCCACTTCACCAGCACTGTTTTTTTCCTATTGCCTATGACCAACAGTGACCACATCAGTAATCCTGAGCATATCAATCCTCTCTCAAAAGCCACATCAGAGATGGAATTACTGTAAACACTACCCCAAAGAACTTAAAAGCACAGCAATTTTCAAAGGCTGTTAGCACTGTAAGAGCTGGTGCGCCTCAGTCAGGGACTTTCTGCTTAATGCAGAATGATACGTAGAAGTTGTAATTCCAACCAAAGCTGGATAATTAAGAAAACTCAAGTCTAGAAGGGTAAGAAGACATTTCAGTAACCGCTCAACATGCTGCTGCTTATGCAGACTCACCAAGAACTCACCAGCAAGGAAACATTGAGAAGATCTGAACTAATTTGATCTTTAAGAGGCAAATGCTGGATTGTATAACTGCAGATATTAACTGCCTTCACAAAATGCGTCTCCAAAGAGTAGCTCTCCAACCAAGCCATCAGTGGCCTCATTTCCAAGGCACCTAAAACTCAATTCAACGGGAATGTCATTGTTTGCTACCATGGGAAAGTTGAGCTCATCACCTCTCTCTGTTTTAGCTTCCTGTGGCTCACACTTATCTGCCTGACATGAATGTCATGAGGTTTAATTAGTTTGGGTCTGTGGAACAGACTGAGATCCCCCAAACAGCTGCATATGCGTTCACAGTGGGACCCCTGCAAGATAATTTCCTTGGCATCCCCAGAGTAACCAGCACAAGCAGCCAACAGACAACTCCAAAGACAAAGTCCTTGAAGCACTAAACTGCCTACAATCCCAATCCGTATCTGGAGGACCAAAAGTTTCAGGAGCAGCACACAGGCGCAACACACGCTGGAACTGATGGGGGTGTGAACAGTGGTGTTATAGAAAAGCGCTGGCAAAAATACTCTCATCAGCATCTTTCAGCAAAAATAAAGGAAGTCAAATAAAAGCTCACCTTAAAATGGAATTGGGGGGGGGGGGGGGATATAATTCAGCAACACTCACATGAGCACCATGAGTTTTTCATATATCCCAAACAACTTAAAAGTTACCCAGACTTCTGTATTCACTAATTGCTCGGGACACAGATTTATTTATTTATGGAAAAGAATTCCCAGCTCTGAGGCTTTGCAAAGAACTTTCCCCAGTTCTGCAAGGCCACCTCAGCCAACTCGCCCTGCAGTTTCTTATTCTGATGCTAATGCAATTCAAACAACCCAACCCTGCATTTTTATCTGTGCAATAAGCCTATCTCTAGGTCATTTGGTGGGGTTAGTTTAAAACACAACATTCCCATAGAGAAAAATCTGATCATTTCATTTACTTCTGGAGACAGAGAAGGGAGAAGACAAAAAGCTCATGATAAAAATGCTTTTTTTTGGTGGTGCCTAATTCAAGCCCCACTGAAACCTGCATTCATTTAAACAGCAGTTACATTATGAGGAACCACACATTCTAATTAAGAGTTGCAAAGCTACCTCCTAGACAGGTACCCTGAAAATACCTGACCATGCACAGGAATATCATAATTGTATCTATGATTAGGTCTTATCTGAAGTCTGCTTCAATAAAGGATGAGATCCCATTGATTTCTGTGGGCTTCAGATCTCTCTCTTTTGTAAAATAAGCCTGGATTCTGAAACTTCAGCTTCCATGAGCATCCACACAGGGATATTCACAGGGCTTCTCACAAGAGGGGAAACCCATGAAGTCAAAGCCATCCATGAAAGGTACTGGATGTTTTCCAGACATGAAAATGTTTTTAATTAATTTGGAAGCATCTGAAGTATTCTCTCATTAAATACGCTTTGCGTTTCACACATGTACATAAGAGAGTAAGAAAACCCCAAATTAAAACCAAAATCATAACATCTTACTAAAAAGACTCTGATACCACTTTTAGCAAAATGAGGCTCACATGAAGATAAGAGTTAGGGCACTGCTGTAACACACTACACCAACAGCCAAAGCACATGGTTCCTGGGCTGCCCACCCCCAGCAAATCTTATCTTGACCTGGAAAACTCACACCTTCATTCTGCCTTGTGTTTCTACAGAGGATACTCCCCAGCGTGCCCATTCCCATCACTCAGGACAATAAGTTCTACAGAAGGATGAAACTATTTATAGTAAATCTATGTGGCAAATCATCATTATCTATGAAAGTATGTATCATAGAATCATAGAAAGGTTTGTGATGGAAAGGACCTGAAGATCATCCAGTTCCAGCTGCCCAACCATGGGCAGGGACACCTCACCCTAGACCACGTTGCTCGAGGCTCTTTCCAACTTGGCCTTGACACTGCCAAGGATGGGGCACTTACTCTGGGCGGCCCATCCCAGCGCCTCACCACCCTAACAGTAAAGAATTTCTTCCTTATATCCAATTTAAACTTCCCCTGTTTAAATCCATTACCCCTTGTCCTATTGCTGCAGTCCCTAATGAAGAGTCCCTCTCCAGCATCCTTGTAGCCCCCCTTCTGACACAGGAAGGCTGCTGTGAGGTCTCCAAGCAGCCTTCTCTTCTCCAAAGAAGATTTAAGCGTCCAAGAAGGGGAAAAAAAAAACTTCCTTTAATATTTGAGGTTTTGAGCCAGTGCCTACCAGCCACTCTCACCATTAACTCCAATTAAAGCAATCTGTGAACGCACCACTGCAATCTACAGATGCCGGAAGCAAACAAAAAACCAGCAACCTCCTGCTTTTGTCAGGTCCTCAGCAAAAAGTTCCTTTACAAAGACACAACAGTGAATTTAGATACCTTCAACAGGGTTGGGCTCACTACCACCCAAGAGGGAGGCTGTACAGGTCCACACGCAGAAAACAACAAAGCATACACACATTTCTGCTACATCCAAACTCGCGAGGGAGCACCATTCACCCCAGAAGCGTGGTGTTCCTTGAGGACAAGGGCTTGTAACAGCCCATGCTACGCCCCACACGAGCACCACTGGATGCTCCCAGCATGCAGAGGACGCGGGACAGGCTGGCTGTTCCCATCACATACCACAAACCCATACATAGACATGGTTGTATGTGGTGCTCAGTGGTGACAGACACTAACACAGCGCAGCTCTTGTCTCCCCTCTAGTGGCTGACCCACCATAACCGCCCGCATGTCTTCTGCTGCCGCTGCCAACAGCGCCAAGGGCTGGAGCGTGTCAGCTGGCAAAGCCACCACCAGCTGAGCTCCGCATCTCCTGAGCCCGGGCTCGGTGCCACGGCCAGGCAGGGATGCTGCTGCACAAGGGAAAGGCACAAGAGGAATGCACACAGCTGGGCAGAAGTGCTGCTCTTCTGCTCCACGGGAGATCAAGACTCCGGGTTCTGAGATGAGGTGAGCAGAATCACCTCCGAGTATGAAGAACAGCTGAGTTCAGAACACAACAGAATTTTTTTATTATTATTCTCCTGAAACAAGAAAGAAGCAGGTATTTGGTGACTGTGAAACACTCGAACTTTCCTGTCCAAAGACCAAGTTTTGTATGGGACAACAATGGTTTTGTCACCAAGGGCCAAAATTAATTCTAATGATCACCAGATTAAGTCATTCTCTCAAGCATCTCTAACCAGTTTTATCAAGTGCTACCGAACTATGTGATGTCCTCCTGTTCAAAACCAGCATATAAACATAAAGGAAACCCACCTCAAACTTCACATTTCTGTACAAGTCATCTTTTTTCCTTCCCCCCATAAAACAACAAGCAGGAACATTCCAGTTGCTTTCCTTTGGTTGCCAGTGCTAAAATATGCTAACAGCATTAAGGCAAGGGACAACTTGCAGAGCTCACAATCTGTATTCAGCATAATTAGCAGATGCCAATTTAACTTATTACTGCTTCTTCCTTTATATATTATAGAAAGGATGTCAATGAAAACCTGTTATCAAAATGACTGTTTTCTCAGTGCTGATATAAAGCAACAATCATGGGAAAATAGAGTCACAGAGCATGTGTTAGGAAATAATCTGATTTTGAAATGACATTATAAACAGCTACAGTAAAGAAAGAAATTAATGCCTGCAGACAGGACTTTCTTCCTTCACACTTTGCATTTTTAGGCTGTTTTTAAACTAATTATGTATTTGGTGCCATTGCTACTTATTCAAATAAGCAATGCAACATTCAAGGTAAAGTGGTATTATTAGACATGAGGTTGCTCAACTGTCTCAGCCACTGATCATTTCAAAGCATGAGAAATGAACACCCTGAAGATGCGTTTTCTATGCAGACAACTAACAGCTAAGAAGAACACAAATACCTGAGAAAGAAACCAAAGCAAGCTCTAAAAACTCAGCCTCCAAACAACAGGACTGTGTCACAGCTACGGGGACAGTCACAGAGTGCACTTCTGCTTGCAAAGCTGAAACACATTTTATAAAACAAAGCCCTCTTGAACTAAGAGGCTGTTGAAAGACGCACCCAGCACACACACACAAAAAAGCAGTGCACACCAAGGTTGTGGATTAAATAGGTTTCTAATGCATAAATGATATAATGATCCAGTCCAGGCATCATTTGCTGCTATTTGTGCTTGGTGAAGACACCTTCCCACTGACATTTCTGCATATTACAATGCAGTGCAATAGAAAAAACGTTTTCATAAACTATCTTCTGACTCTCAGGGCTAAGTTGAAAAGCCTTGTAAGGATATGCTTCTCTACAGCTTTAATCGATTTCAGCCATAACTTCATTACTTATGCCTAACGGACAGTGTAAACTTCACCATTCCTGAGAACTAAGGACAAAAATAACATTTCATACTCTCCCACAAGCAGTGCATGTAAAGCACAAAACAGAACCGCTGCACACATACCCCCCAGTTAAATTGGTCTCTCTGGAAACTAGTAACTTTCCACAGTATGCACTGTAATCCAAGTAATAACTTTAAACAGTCATAAGCTGCAGTGTGCTGAACTAAGGCATCCTTACCTTGCAAAGAGTGTTTGAAGACGTTTAGTTACAGTAAATGAGGAGAACGTGCATGTTGCCAAGTATTTCCCATGTAAAGGGGATCTGCTCTACCCCACACATGCGCACGCACACACAGGCTGGGTGCGTGTGCTGCCGAGGTAGAGAAAGAGCACCAGGAAAGATAAGCAGCAGCGATAATGCCCCGGCTTTATGTCTCAATCAGGAGTGAGGAAAGCTGGAGGTAACGTTTGAGATGAAAAGGGGAAAAAAAATCCATGAAACAAGATGTTTTTCCCCTCCTCTGATGCAAAGAGCTTTTGCTTGGGTGAACGAAAATACCTTAACACAAAAATCTTCATAACCCACCTCCCTCCAGAGCCAGTTAGTTGCACATGTCAAATGACACTGCACAAACAATCCAAAGACTTTAACAAGGAATCTGTAGAACAGAAAAAGAATCCCTTACCTTTTAGTCAGAATAAGTGACAGATAACAGGCATGAGAAACTCAGTTGGCACAGTTGCTGTACATATTTCTCTGCGGACTTGTCTTTAGCGGTCCCAAAAGCACTGAACAGAAAAAAAAACTCCAGCCAGCCTGCTTCATTCTTCAGTAGCAGAGATACATGCTGTCACGGTAACGCAGGAAAGCAAAAGGAACTACAGATCTTAGTTTTTAAAGTCTTTGTGCTTATAGGGAAGAAAGAGAGGGAGTGGGGGAAAGAAGGCACAAACACTTTTTTGCTAAGAGAAACCTGGTCTTGGCTGTGGAAGTCACCACAGCACAGGATCATGCAGTTTGAATTTCCCTGTTTGCAAGCTCCTTGGGAAAAAATACATAAATAAAGATAACAGTCTTTAGGGGGAAAAAAATCAAATGCATGGACGGGGGGAAGGGAGAGGAGGAGGGTACTGCTCCTATGTGACATACATATGGAATGAGCATTAGAACAATGCTGACAGGACAGCTAAGCAACTGCACTCTGGGGCAGCAGTTTTCAAAGCAGAGCTTTTGCAGCTTTGCAGAAAGAACAATAAAAAAAAAAAAGGAAAAAAAAAAAAAAGAAAACGTTCTACAAAGGGTGAAAAAAAGACCAAGAAAAAGAAAAATAAGCGAGAAGAAATGAGCTGTTAATGCAAGAACAGCTACCAGACTAAAAACAGAAACGAGTTGCCTGATTTCTGAAAGGGGGGGCAGGTGGGAAAAGACGCGACTGCTTTCCAGCGATGCAAGCCGAAGCCTTGATGTCTGGTGCACTTACATTTTATGCGGCTCACAGTGGGTCCCCTCCTCCCTGCCTGCCTCCCCTCCTTCTCCCTCCCTCCCTCCCTCCGCCCGCCCTGCCTAGGAAGCTCTCCCCTCCCAGGGGACAAGAATTCCAGTGGACCCAATTAACACTGTACTTTGCTGGCTCCTTGGTATGATCGGTATTAAATAAGCAGAGTTTTAGCAGCAGTGAAAAATAAAGCAGCCATGTAATGTGTAGCTGATGGAGACGGTGGGTTTTTTTTCTCTCTACTCCTCCAGTCTCTGAATGATCCAACGTAGCGGAGAAAAAGATACATTAAAAAGCAGGTTGCAGCACCAGCCATACAGCCTGCATCAGATTATCTGGTAGGAACTTGATGGAAACCCAACATCGGCCGCTCATTTCACTAGCCTGGGCAGTACTTTATTAAAGTGGATTTACAATTCAATGGAAGGAATCCAAAGGTTCACAAACAGGCTCTTTTATCAGGTCTGCTGCCTGACCATACAGGAAGTTTGCTGAAGGGGTCTGGGGGCTGTTTCACCAGCACACTTGTTTTCAATGGGCTTCCAACAACATGACTTGGTCGGTTTGATGAAAGAAGTGCAGTAAGAGGTTCACTGCTTTAAGGGAATGCAGCCCTAGTGTGTTTACTGCATCGCTCCCACAGCACGTGCGACAGGGCACACTACAAATTGCAAATTATTTTAATTTGAAGGGGAGGTGGCTGGGAGGCAGTAACCTTCTCTGGTCCTGTTTTCCCTCATCTATCAATCACAGATTGCCATGTAAAAACAATCTACTACGGCCTCTCTCCATACAGGGAAAGCAATTACTAGCATTAACTCTTGCAGTTGCAAATTAATGCAGTGCAGTCCACAACTGATAGAGTCTGCCTGCAGACCATTAATCTAAGAATTAATGGGTGGTTTGCTTAAGTCAAACTGGTCTGAAATTCTCAGGTTAAGAGCTCCCCTTCTCCTTTCCATATTTCTATTTGTGTTTGTGAAACTCAGTGGAAAAAAAAGAAAGCCATATTTATTTGCTGGGGCCAATATTATTCCAAGCTAACAATATCCATCGGTGAACCTGCCTACGAATACAGGATTTCACCAACAGTACCTGCTTTTCCTTTTTTTGTTTCTGGTGTGGCCATAATCTTCAAACCAGACCAAATAAATAGCACTGAGCAATATCCTTGATTGAACAGCTGGGTTGACCGGTGACTTGAATCCATCTTGTTAAATTAATGTGAGACTGCATTTCCATACAAATAAGATCAATTAAAAGTACTCGTAAAACCATACCACCAAAGGCAGTGGAGAGTTATACAAAAAAGCCTCCAATTAAATAATGTTAAGGTCATGGATCTCCCTCTAGCTGAGGGAGGAAAAACCCCAACAGCAGGACAAAATGCTACTACTTAGTGACTAGTAATCACACTGTTTAGCACAAATTCTTTATGATGCCTTCACAGTTTGATAAACATGGACTATGCAGAAGTCTCAAGCAGTGGTCTACCATCCCAACATATGACAAACCAAAGACTTATTTACATGGGAAGGCCCCCAAAAGCACAAGTGTGTTGCCTGTGCACGTGAAATCACTTCACAAACACAATCTAGCTGAAGTGGTTTTGGTGCAAGAAGGGTCAGTGAAGCAGCTGACTCTTAGAAACAGCACTAAGCAGGGCAATGCTGGGTTGCAATTTGAACAAGAGGAAAACACAAAAACATTCATAGGACATCACAGAAAACGATGCAGATCTTTACACTTCATACTCGCTATTGACCCACCACCACATACAGGATTTGAAATGAGATATAGAGATTGCTGATAATAACAACCGGATGGCCCAGAGTCTGCAAAATTGCCCCTTCCAACTCCCTACTCTAATTTGGGGGCCAATGTCAACTGGTTAAGGTGTTCCTGAAAGTGGCCTCAACCTTGTATAGAACACTTCTCTTTGCAAGGGGATCAAAGCACTTGGCAAGTTCTTTGGGATCCCATCTGAGTGAAAGAACACATACATTCCATCTGCTACAGAAAATGTGTCCACATTCCATGAAATGAATCCATGAAACATGAAGCCAAGCTTCAGCCAGGATAGCTGAGGAAAGTCATGCAAAAAAGGGAAACATCCTCAAAAGGCACCAGGCAATAGCCCTCTTCCCCACAGTTATAGTCAGGAATTGTTGATGATTCCAAGCCCCATCTGACAAAAGGCAGGGGAAACTCACCCTAACAATCAAATTATTTACACAGAAAAAAAACTGCACTAAGGACTGCTGGGATCCACTGACTATATCCAGGCTGAAAAGGTCCAGTGGGTAGCTGCATTTTGGGAAAGGTTGAGGTTTACAGCTGCAGAGGAGATCATAAGTGCTCTTGGAACCTGCAAATGATCCATCAGTGGATCTGTCATCTCAACACTCCTAGGCGCTAGGAAAGTCTTTATTATTCTCATTTTAGAGATGATGATTTGAACACTGAAAGCCTAAACTGCCTCCCCAAGGAGATGCAGGAAGTGCTGGAGAATAGCAGGGAACTGATTCCAGGTTTTTCAAGTCCCTTTACTGCAAAGACTGTTCTTGTTTCAAACACATGCAACTGAATTTGACATATTTTGAAAGTCAAGCTATTTATTCCTTAAAACAAAAAAAAAGTATCAGCATCATTCTAGTCTACTGTTAAGCAGGAATCAAAGCACAGTTCATGGCAGTTAAGGAGCTCCTGTGCTGCTTAAGAAATCCCCCACATGCGTATACACTGAGAAGTTTTATTCCAAACAAAATTTCATCCTTCGCATTATTTTACTGGAAAATAGTCCCAGTATCACTCCACAATTAGAATTACAGTCCCAGTTTGGCAGGACATTTCAAGCCGGTGGGGAACTGCATGGAAGGACACCTCATATATGCAAGGAAGAATGCATAGAAAACATTTCTCAAAATAAGTGAGCACACAAGAATCAGACCAAATTGTTGATTAACATCTAATTAAATGCATAAATCTTTCACTGCCATAGTGACAGTTCCAGTCCCAGTCCCTAGCTGCCAACAGAACCACCCTTGCTGTTGCTGGAAGAAGGAAAGAGGGATGTGTTGTTGCCATGACTTGGGCAAGAGGTTTCTATAAAGGGTCTCCCATTCATAGATACCCTGGTGAACTGAAGTCCTGCTCTCCCTCGACAACCCTTAGACACTCTACCCCATGTAACGGCCCCCAAAGATCATCATCACCCAACTCACGGTCCCACCACTGCTGCCACCATCATAGCTGACACCCTGTTGATACCAAAAATGTAATCCACAAACCAGCACATTTTTAGTCTAATATAATTGGAGGAAGGACATATGCTTGTACTGTTCTCAAAATTTGCTTTATTCACATGAAAGCCAATTCTACGGAAGCTGTAAAGAATACTGAACAAAAGTCCAGGCTGGAAAGAAATATCAAAGTAAAGAGCTGCTACCAAAAGAGAAGGATATCAGTATTTGCTGCTTGAGGGCAGACTAATGACTGCTAACGGGGCAAAACCATACAATCCAGAGAAAATACTATGAAGATTTTCTTGTTTCTCCTTCAAAAACTATATGGGGAATTGCCAGTATTTGCAACGGTCTTTGTAGAACTACAATCTATCTGCGTGCTCCCCTAGAAACTATGACCAAAATTGCAAACATGAGAGATAAGCTATGTAAAGATACATGGTTTAACACAATTTGTAACAGCTAATCCACTTTATTACAGGCATCATCAACTCTGCTCATTACCTAAACCTTCCGATTCAACTGTTCTCAAAGACTACAGCCTTTGGCACTATTTAAAATTGCTTACATTTTTCTTCTAATATACTCATTTTGATTATTAAAAGGCAAATAAATTGGCAGAGTTTTTTCTCTCTTCATTTATATTTGGTTTCATATAGTACAATAAATACTAGAAATTACAAAATAAAAACATTTAATTAAACAAAACCTGGCTTCAAGACATCAATACTTAGAAATAAGGGTGAACACATGGTGATGTGGTCTTTGCTCAAGCATGTGAAAAAATGTCTGTGGATATTTTAAACAGCTACCAAATGAAGACAACGTATATCAGGTTGCAGAGCTCTGGATTACACACGCTTCCAAGAGATGATGATTCATGTTACTTTACATCAGTAGGTTGGAGGTTTGCTTTGTTCTTTTCAATTTCTAATTACATTTCAGTAACAGAATAAACAGAAAGAACACATGAAGCCAGAAACAAGACCTAACATAAAATAAAGGCAAAACAACCTTTTAAGGCACTTAACATCTGAGAAAGTTAGTCAGCCAATTACGATTTACAGCTGCACAATAAACCATGGTGAGGTTCAGCTGACTAATGCCCTGCACCATTGTGTAGCGAGTACCAAAGATAAAAGGCCTATTTCCTATTTGAAAATTGGGTTTCAGTAAATTTGCAGCCACCAGTCTATGGGGCTGGGTGATTAGCTCCACGGCAGCATCTATCACAGAGGCCCAGCAAACCTAGACGGAGCCATGGTACCCACTGCATCCTTTACCATGGCTGAGCTTTCAAGGAGGTGTCTGTACCACCCAGCTAAGCACAAAGGGCTGACTGCACTCTGTGCCAAAACAGCCATGCTCCAAAGGCAGTCCTGAGCCAGCTGAACTGGGATTTGGGACATCCTGTTTCAACTCTCATGCTGCCAACAAACTCTCCACAGGTGGCATATGCAGAAAGAGCTTTTGTAGGTTGAAACCAGGTCCTGGAACAATTTTGCACCCACAGAATGTACAGCCCAGCAAGCACATTATGTCCCTCCAGCCACCAGCACCCATACATTGTTCTGAAGCTTTCCTCTGGTCCTGACATCTTTTGAGGCTGTCTGATATTTACACCACAAAGGCACTTGATTTCAACTGACCAAACAATCTTGCTCGATCTAATTTGCACACCTTAAAGCAATTTAGTCAGTGGGCACAAACCAGACCCTCCTGAGGGAGGTACTGCAAATTAAGATAGAGCACAGATTTCAAAAGCAATAGCTATTTCTCAGTATTCCCACCAGAGATGCTCTTGCTCTGTCCTAGCAAGGTGCTGATGGCATACCCAAAAACTGACTGAAGCACAAATAAGCAAACCTAAACTAATTTTAAAGTAGACCGAACAGCATTGCTGTTCATACCAGTGAAACAACAAATAGCAGTGCAGGACACATAAATCTAATCAGGATCCTGGAGACTGACCACAGACCATACCATGATAAAGCAACCACCCAGACAAGCCTGGTAAAAGCTAGCTGGGACGTTTTCCATGCTTCTGACTGTAGCATTACAAATAACTGTAATTTACTGAAGTGAGGAAGCTCCTTCTAGAATGATCCCAAAGCAAAGAAAAAAAAAATAGGAGATTTAGGTTAAATATAAGGAAGTGCTTTACTGTGAGAGTGGTGAGGCACTGAACAGGCTGCCCAAGGAAGTTGTGAATCTTCATCCATGGAAGCATTCAGGGCTGGGTTGGATGGGGCATTGACAAACCTGGTCTAGTGAAAGGTATCCCTACCTATGGCAGGGGGGTTGGAACTGGATGATCTTAAGACCCTTTCTAACCCAAACCATTCTATGAATCTGTAAGTTGGAAGAAATTCAGACCACTTCATTTTAAGTGTTTGGTTGTGGTTCCCAGGGCACCTGCAGGTACTGAAGGTAGGCTCCCAGAGCATCTGCTCATCCCCATAAAGTACGTGGCCATATTCATTCAACACTGCTGCCAGCTTGACACAACCCATGTGTTTAGGGTTACATTATATATGTCCCACCCCTACCCTTAATCCTGCTCACACTGAGTACTAACAGAGGACAACTCTTCTTAGTTTTTCTATACAATCACTTCTGTCAGTGCAGACTGCTTCGGTTCCTCCTCTGCAGCAAGGAAACGTCCCCCCATTACTCCAGCTTGGCAGCTTAGGGATGAAGCTGGCTCAAAGGCAGAGAGATTTATATCTTAACATGAAGACAAAGGAGCCCCCATGTTGGTCAGGGCACACCAGCGACTGTCTACAGGAAAATCAACAACATGGGCCCAGATAGTGTAGAGGAAACGTTAAGTATGAGTAAAAGCATTACAAGTACTTAAGTAAATTGCTGTGTAGCGGTCTGTGACTCCACTGAGGAAACCCAGCTTATATGATGATGCGGCTCCACAGCTAATTTTCGTTACTGATAAGTCAGCCTTTCTCTAGGATATTGGCATACAACATGGAATATATGCTAAGTGCCACTTTGCTTGGATACGTACCTCTAACACATGCTAATAACAGCTTAAATGTAAAACCCTGCTACATCACAGCTGCTCACATCTATTACTTTTGAAGACAGAAAGTAACTGCTAAGCATCGTTCTTCAGAAATGGAGAGAGAATGTGGGAAAAGAGATGGATGGATTTGGCAAGAGATCACAAATGCCTAGGATTTCTGTCTCCCGCTCACTGCAAGCGTGCATACTTTACTCTTTCTCCAGTTTTATTTTAGCAACTTTTCTGAGCATCTTTTGGAAGCCAGCTTTACCCAGCACAAAACATGTTGGCACATCCCACCCCTGCTGTGGTCAAGCAGTCAAAATCCTCATCAACATGTTTTCACCGATATATTATACATTGCATCAGAGCAGTCAAAAGAACTTGTGTTGTATATGGACAATCCCACTGAGTCTCTTTCTGGCGAGGTAGAACTTGCAGCAGGGTTTCAGGCACACCAGGAGGGGACGACTATTGTAGTCATCTTCTCATTTCAGGGGCAACCCTGAAGGTCAAGCTGGAGCTCAGATATATTAGTCCCAGACTAAATAGCCAAAATGATACTTCTCTCCTCTAAAGCCTTGCTTCCTCCTCTTTTGGTATTGTTTTTTTTCACTGAAGCTCCCTTTTCTTCCCTCTCCCCATATATTCTACAATTTTAAGTATTTCTAGTTGAAGTAACAGGCCTCAGCTACCACTCAGAGAGGAAGGGAGAGAAAATAAATAAAGAAACTACTGTAACAGACCATATATTTCTAACAGGTTTCCAGCATGGCCAGATGATGGGCCTGCTATTAGGAGAGGGTGGATTAGCATAACTGCCTCACAGTTTTGACAGTTTCTGTCATCTTCAGAACAGATGTTCTCAGAGTTCTGCCCTATTTACTAAATGCTATCGAGTGACAACTCCCATCCCTCTCAGGAAGGACTCCTCAAGTGAACTGCATGGATCTTTAAAGAGACTTGTGCTTAGAACTACTCTTTCAGATGCTGCAAAGCTGTTTGCTGTGGTTGTTGGAGTGTAAACCTGGCAGGGATGGTGTCTTTATCAAAACCAGGCACTGGCTGTGGGAACAAGCCCTGAAAGCTCTGTATGATCCACAAAAGCCAACTTAGGTTCTGGCACAGGGAGCTGAAGGAAGCAAGTGATAAAGGAAACTGGGATGGCATAATCTTGGTGGACTGGTAGGAGTGAGAAACTTCCCAGCGAAAGGGGAAAATCACAAAGAATCAGGTATCTCCTTCCAAATTCATTTTAATGACGATGACTCCAAGCTCTTGTAATTCTGGGACTAAATAGTATCCATCAACATGGGCTTCAGATCCCACAGGCAGGGAGGATGGTACAGTCTACTTCTCAAGGCAACCTTCAGCCAACAACTTGGAGGACCTCCATACTGCTGGTTTACTATCTCCAACGGAGATGTAAAACCAAAACCTAGGAGAATCCATTCCATGTTATCATTACAAGAAGAGACAACAATTTATAGCTTCATCCATTTCCCTAGCATGTCTTCAACTCCCTAAACCAACACAAGGAAGAGGGAGAGAAGCAGAGGTGGATAAATTTAAGTTGCCCTTATTACATTTTGGCGGGAAAGACTGTTACCATTGTCTTGATTCATTTGGAATCCATTGTTCCTCAGCAAGTGGAAAGGTCAAAAGCAAGGCTGGGACATCCACTACAGGGTAGCCCCAATGGGCAGAGCAAGGAGCAGCACCATTTCCACCGTGCCTGTCATTGCTTAATTGTGCTAGGGCTCAACAGCCTCTACTTCAGAACTCAGCTTGGGTCTTTACCTTATAAACTGCTATTACAGTCCAAACCAAGACTATGGAATCACTGAATCATGGAATCAACTATGTCAGAAAAGACCTTTAAGATCAGCAAGTCCAGTCATTACCCCAGCACTGCCAAGTCCTTAGTGATAAACCATATCACTAAGGGCTTCATCTACATGGTTTCTGAATACTTCCACGAACGGTGATTCCACTACTTCCATGGACTGCCTTTTCCAATGCCTGAACACCCTCTCAGTGAAGAAATGTTTCCTAATATCAAGTCTAAACCTCTCCTGGCACAGGTTATCACTGTTCCTGCCCTTTTACACAGAATAAAAACGTCAGAGCAAAGGACTTCCACATCACTGGCACTGAATCACTTCACATCCCATCTGAAGACAGTCAAACCCAGTGAAAATGTGACAAAAGTGAGAAGAACTGCTGCCCACAGTATCCAACACTACACAAAAGCAAGAGCAGAAAATGACAGACTAATGGTATAACACACATCTCCTGTGTGGTTTGTGTTGTGGCAAATGAGATGGAGACAAGAAATGAGGGTCCACCATATAGAAAGCAGAGACTTCAGTTTAATTGTTACTAAACTACATGCTGTGTAATTTGGTTTATGGATGTTCCTGGCAAAGACAGAGGGGAACCCATTCTCTCAGGGCAGCTAAGTGCTTGACTTTGCTGTGTTTTTATGCGTCTGTCAAACACTTAGACACTACAGGCACTTAGAATCCTTTAAATAAATAAAATGCATCGGGTTAGCTCAGCACAAAAAGGCACTGTATCAACGTATGTTAACTACTTTCAATGGAAATTATAACAGGATATAGGCACATAAGTGCAGCTGAAAGAAAAGCCTAATAAAAACAGAGTAGCAGGGAGAGAGGGGAGGGTAATAGAACGGCAGCCTGAAAGAATCAGAACAGTAGATCTGCGAATAGCTCGTATCATAGAGAGGGAGAAAAAGCACCTTCCGATTTACTACTATTGGGCCAGCTTACATTTTGTTACAGAGAATCCAGGAGCAATTATGTAATCAAAACCAAGACGGCTTTACTCATTTATAATTAATTCAGAGTACTTTGAAAGTGAGCTTAGAAAATAGCCAAGTGCTTCCCTTTAAGGAAACCTCTTGTAATGCTTCTGCAGGGCACCACAAGCAAAGCAGAAGTTGTTTCTGCTGAAGACAAAAGGTTTCCTCCTGACATAAATGAATAAAGTGTTACCACAGGCAGTGAAGCAGAGAACATGGTCCATCTTGAAGGAGGGCTTTCATCCAAGCACTGTGATTTTACAGCAAGAAACACCATTCTGGACAGTTTTAGATTCAAGAGAACTCTCAGTATGTTATGGACTGAGATGCAGACTATTCATTCTTCTATTTATTGTACATTGGCAACTGCTCCCTCAGAGGCAACCATGATTTTTGGCTCCAAACCCACAGCCAGCACTTCCATCTACTCACAGCACTTGCCAGAAGTGTGGGTGTTAAAACCCAGTGCAGTTGCATTGCCCCCCACACAGCTCCCCACCTTCTCCAACCACCACGCTACGAGCCCCATGGAGAAGAGAGCCCTGCGTCCTGGCAGTGCTCGTTTTGTTGAGATCCTCAGGTATTCATTAGCTCTCCTGTGCCCACACAAATAATCCAGAGAATTAAATGCCGCCTTCCATTCTGCGTAGATACTAATTTATCTACACTTAGCTTTTCATCTGTAACACACATTGACATTAATGGAGAGACAAATATGTGCGTAACAGAACGGAGGCAGACCAAAATAAATGAGAAAAGATGTGGTCACCAGAAACCAATTATACATTCAAAGCTGCATAGTGGAAACCACTGGAGTGTTGAAATCAAGTGAGGAGGAAAATGTACCAACAACACACTTGGACTGAGGGGATAAAGAGGGTGCAGGGACAAAGTTCCTAGCACATACAATCAGTCTTTTCCATGAGAAAAGAACATAAATATTTAGACACGAACAGACCTCTTAAAATACAGTTGCAGAGTCTGCTGGCACCTGGACAAACATACAATAAGCCCACCAATGTGGAGACACAAATCAGGTAAATCAGACATGAAATTGGCAGGCAGCATGTGCAAGATGCATTTTGTAAAGGCAAAAATGTGTTTAGCACCAAATAGGAAGATGAATTTACACAAGACAACCTGAAGCTGCACTGTGAAAGAAATAAACATTAAATATTTAAGGCTGTTCACCTATATGCATGCTATCACTTGGGGCACATGGTGGCTTTTTCCTCCACCAGCATTCTTCTCACTACAACATGAAAATGAAGGCTTTAAAGAGAAATACTTGAACAGCCTTGCTACTTTGAAAGCTGAACATCTCCCCAGATGGCCCTGAAAGAGTTAATTGCTTCAGAGCTCAGATATTCTCCTTCCCATGTCTCAGGATAAGTACTAGAAGATTTATGTGCAATGAATTTCCAATTACTGATCTGCACCAGCTGGGCTGTCAATCAGCCTGCCTATACTGTGCATGTCTTCACCTCCCCATGTTCTCCTTGCACGTAGAGGCTCCTTCTTCCCTCAGGAACACACACAAAAGCATGGAATTCCCACATTCCTATCAACTGGAGTAGGTTAAACATTGCTTTGGAATTCCCTTGCTCCTCATATCTAAGACAGGCATTACTTTGTCCAGGAGAACAATTACAGTGAAGACTCTGAGACATCAAGTAGTATTTTAAAAGCAGAATGCGATTTCCTCCAAAGCTCTTCCCATCAGCAGCCATTGGCAGGGAATGCAAGGTATGAGGGAAATCCAGGAGGGAAGCCCTAGGGTCAGGAGACAAAATTCTCCTACAGTGGTACGCAAGGTCCAGATATAAGGACAAGAAAAAGCTCACCACCTTATGGAAGTCTTTAATTATAATTCCACCCAGGTAAAAAAGTACAAAGTTGTCAGACAAGCAGATATGGTAACTTCAGGATCTCCAAGAAGCTCCTCAGATTCACCTAAAAGGTATTATATATCCCAATAAACACTAAATTCCTTCATAAGTGTCTTATAGTTTTAGCGCAGTACAAAGAATTCATAAGGACAGGGGTCCTGCTCAAGGCCAACATCCACACCATTAGCATGGATTATCATTTATTTCTTATGTATCCATAACACTCAGAGTTGCTCTTTGCACCACCACCCATTCTTTGCTTCATTTCTCAGTCACAGGACTGAGAGAAATGCTGAATCAATAAACCTTTGCAGAGCAACACTAAACAGTATAACCAGTGATTAAATCTTGTTTTCAATGTAGAATTCAGGCTGAAGAAATTTAATTTAAAAAAAACTAACCACAAAGCTCAGAAAAACTATTTTCCTCTCCTGTTTTCTAGGATTTCACTAAGCTCTACCCCTGGAATAAAAAAAACCCCACAGACATGGCATCATCTTTGAGACTTTGCCTGTTACAACACGGTATTACCCCAGGCTGTTGTTTTTGCACCTGCATTTCACTTCCTAACCTGGGTTACAGAGACGGTTATTCTGGAGAAGTTAATTAGCAGCTATGCAAACAGCAAATGCTCTCGAGGTATCACAGTTGAATGTGTTTTACTGCAAAGCTTGAGCACCCCACAAAGGGCATGGCTCTCAGCTACAGCACCAAGCCAGATCCTCCAGCAGGACCCACAAGTTTTCTGTTCCTATAGAGGCCTTACCAGCGCTCTCTGGAAATTTTCATCCAGGCTTGACTGCCTATAAATAGAGAGCTGCAGCCCCCAGGGGCTGTGTGGCTCTGTGCTGCTGGTGTGCTCTGAGTTGCTAAGGAGATGGCAGAGCAAAGGCTTGTGAACGCAAGGGGGAGCCGAGAGGAGAGCATCACGGCTCTGGGGTTCGGCCAGGGAGGTTTCCTCCTGCGGGTAAACTCTGGATCAGAAATGAAAAGAGAGGAAAAATAAAGGATGGAGGTTCCCCCTCAGCCTGACAGAGGCCAGATGCTTGGAATGTCAGGGCAGACTCCTGAGTAATTATTACAAACCAACTGTCTGGGTTCCTGCAGCATCCCTGTTTCCTGACTCCAGACCTGGGTTCTTTATCTCAGAGGAAAGTAATTATAGCTTATAATACACAGCACCATCCAAAAGGAAAAGCAATTTCTGAATCCTTTTATTCACTGCTATATAGACTTGTAAACAAGACTGATACGCAAGAAGTCAAGCTTTGAACTGTAGCACCGGAACAAACTATCTAAAGGAACTGAGACTTGGATGACCCCTTGAACACAATCTTCTTTCAGATCTGAACCAATTCATTTATCTTGGGCTTAAGGATGACCGAACGGAGATGGAGTCTGGTTCAAGACATGGGAGGAAAATAAAGGTCATCCTGAACTAAGGCTGTAGGTAGACACTACTGTCCATTTCAGCAAGTCAAATTACATTTCTAAATAGGACATGACTCACATCACTGTGATGGCAGCAAACACCAGCAAGACTGCACACACACCCTGAATAGAGGAGGTTTTGCATTTCCAGCATGGAGATACGATTTTACAGGCATATGTAAGGCTTAGTTACAGTTTATGCAGAAGCAACTTTTCAAT
Source organism: Forpus xanthops (assembly GCA_032466535.1). Lineage (NCBI taxonomy): Eukaryota > Metazoa > Chordata > Aves > Psittaciformes > Psittacidae > Forpus > Forpus xanthops. The sequence continues at coordinate 21,383 of JASSUY010034835.1, forward strand.
TGCCCCTGGTGGACTGGGAAACTGCCTGAAGACAAAGCGAACCATAAGACAAAATGTAGAGTAGTTTCTAAGAACAAAGCCCTCAGGAAAACAGCAAAAACAACAGAAAAAAAGTGTAGGAATTCCTCAAAAGAAACAAGCAAATATGAAAAGAGCCAAGGTTGTTCCTACACATGCAGCAGAAACGCTCTGCGGCGTTAGCCAGGGTTTCTCACACAGATCATGCAGTTGTGATAGAAAATTAAATGCTTTTATATTTTCCAAGGCTCATCCACAGCTCAAATGATACATCTTAGTGGAACAAAGGCAGAGTCTCTTGCCAGCAGTGTATAAGCTCATCTCTCACTAGAAAAACAAAGACTTAGCAGAAAAAGGTGTACTTTTCTCTGCATCTGGTGCTGTTCCAAGCCACAGAAGTATCAGAGTGTGTCTAAAAGTTGCTCATTTTTTGTCAGGTGAAAGAGAAAACGGAACTTTCTTTTTTCCCCCAAGACAGTAATGAAACTACATTATGAATATTTGACATAAAAAGCACACAGAGCAGCCGAATGGTTTGAACTTTTATTGCCTTCCATCTTTTACAGACGCTAATGCTAACACTAACTCACTAGCAACAAATCGACAGAACATATGATCACGGCTTATTTCCCAGTGTACGTATTTCTTAATATAGAAAAATGTATGATAGATCTGCCACCATCTGATCTTGATTGTTGTAAAACCAGTCATTCCGCCTTCATCTGCCAAAAGAGTTTGAGAATTACTGGGGATATTTTTGGCAGCCTTAAAGCACACAGAAGCACTAAGGCATATTCCCAGAGGACAGCTGAAAGTTTCTTATTAATTTCCATCTCTTAGATGCCACTTTCACACATGACTTGAGGATTGTCCAGTGTGATTTTGAGTTATTTAAGGATGATCAAAGCGGGAAAAGAGGCTTCAGGTCTTACTTCTGCTACTGCATTTCTTTTTTTCCCACAGAAGTTACTTTATGACAGTCTTCAGAAATCAGAAATCTGACCTTGTATGTACTCGACTGCATGACATAATACATTCAGTGAAGAGACAATTTACTACAAAGATCTGATAAAATGCTCTTTGGTGATAAATATAGCCCTTAACTGGAAGGGGAAAAGTATTAACAACCCCCTCACATATAAAACCATGTGAAAAAAGGTTGGTAAGAGCTCTCATTCAATGATGTACACTAGTCTTTAAAGACTTATCCTCACGCTGTGATTTCTGCAAACAAAATTATTTCTACCCTGATTCAGCCACATTCCCTATTAAAAAAAGAGTCTTAATACTGCAGGAAATTACAAGCACAACTGAACCAATATAGCTTGACAAAAGGCAGAGTTGAATACATAATTCTTATGAGGAATATTATTATGGCCAAGAGGCAATAGAACCAACTGAAGTACGGGAAATTCTTTTTAAACATAAAATAACCTAACCCCTTTCCCACTTTTTCCTGCTTTCCAGGGTGGTCAGGCACTGGCACACATTGCCCAGAGAGGTTACAGAGTCTCCACCCCTGCACATATTCAAACCCCAACTGGACACAGACCTCGGCAACCTGCGGCTGCTGACCCTGCTCTGAGCAGGGGCTTAGACTACAGGGCTTCCAGGAATGTTTTCCCATCTCAGCTGGTCTGTGGCTCTCTGAATGTTAAGCACAAAGTAAAAATTAGCAATTCTGTTAAGGCTGAGTATCAAATTTAAGCTAATTTTAGCTATACAAGAAACTGGTTTTGGAAACATAGGTCATAAAACTGTTAATAAAGTGTCATTTTAAATGAACAGAAGTCTTAAGTGATCATTTTACATATTTGCTAGCCAATGGAAAAGTACATTCAAAAGAAAAACACCATTTCTTTTTACATACCTTATATTTCTAGCACATGAAGTGCTGTGCCAAGAAATTTTCCGTTTTCCAATCAAAGGAACAGGTTTGCAACAAGGATTCTGGATTTCTCTCTGCACATTGCTATAACAGTGTTGATGGCTATGACCTCTTTTCCTGTCAGTCTTCCATATGCTATCTGACTGTCACACTTACGATCTTTCCCCCTATATTTCCTCCATTTCTCAAGCTTTAAACCCATGTAAAGTTATTAAAGAGCAATAACACAATAAAGCAAATACAACATGCAGCCCCTTGCAAGAGTAGGAAGCTATGGAAGCCTCCTCAATTTCCAGCCATGTCTGAAAACACCTTTCACATCACTTAATGATGCTCAGACCAGCACTGCCTGTGCAACTCTACAGTGATTACATTACTGCCAGTGACAAAGGGAGTTGGAATTCAGTGGCATTAGAAGTTTTGCCATCAACGCACCCTTTTGGCACAGACAGACTCACAGCTCTCTTAGGTCAAGGGGGTACAGAAAACACTGCAGGAACTCGGCCTCTACAATGAACACAGGCTGGAGCACAGACAGGCAACGAGAATCTGAACAGCTAAGCTGAACAGTAACAGCTGAACAAGCAGTATGTACACACACAAATCTAGAAGATAAGAGTAAGCACAGCAAACACAATGGTGCAAGTCACTAGAGCGCAGTGTTAGAGAAGGCAAAGATTTGAGGGCCAGCAAACTACGTTCAAAATCACCTGAATTCAGGTATTTCTATAATGTCAGACAAAGGAAGCTTCCAGGTACACAGATGTTAAAGATAATTAAACATAGCACAGGGTGGCGGGAAAGAGTCAAGTTAAAGTATATTTAAGATAGTAATGTCCTCACATACATTGCACAAACTCTTTCAGCACTCACCATGCTGGTTTACTCTGCACAATCTCTCAGGTTACTGAGAGAGAGGGAAAACGCGGCCAGACTCAATGGAACTTTCAGGTTTGCCTGCATTAAGCACTGTTGCAACATCCAAGCTGATGAGTTGCAAAGGGTTTATTTCTCTGCAGAAGCAAAAGCTATCACTGGATTAAATTGAACTGAATTTCCATAAATCTGTGCATTCATACAGGCGTGTCTGATAAAAAGTCTAAGCCTCCTGAGCGTTCACTGTCATCTCCCCAAGGTTCAGGTCCCCATTGTTGCCCTGCTGGAAGCAGCAGGGAAAAACAGATGCAGAAAATATTGCTTTGCTAAAAATGGGCTGAAAAGACCTCTCAGAAGCTTATTGCTGTGAGTGCAAAGAGTTAAACACCACAAGGCACTGCTCTGATCTCACACATGAGTGAAAAACCAGCAGCAGCCCTACCCGAAACAATGCTGCAAAATAAACACAGAGAAGAATCAGACCCATAAGCTCTTAAAGAGAACAGTGAGCTAGATACAGAAAGGAATTTTCTCAGGTGACTCCCTTTTGTACCAATGCGACCTCTGAACATTATTCATTTAACCTTCTTCAGGATTTGGGTTTGATATCAGGCTAACAGCAGCCATTTGGATCAGCCAAAGTAAATCTGCAGCAGTCCCAAGTACTGAAAGGAGATGGAAGAATCCACCTGAAACAGTATTTTGCCAAACCTCTGCAGAGCTAAAAAACAAAATTCCCGTCGGAAGAGACCAACTTTAGTTACATTCTTATCAATAACACTGAATGATCCATTTGCCACCTGACGTTGATATAGGCGAAGAAATTAAATGATGAAAACTTAGAGGAGCGCCTTTCCTTATTTGAAGTGATAATGATGCTGCTGAATCTACACGTAGTACTTCTCGCAGTATTATCCTGCAGTCCCCACAGGGTTAAAACTGGAAAGCCCAACTCTGCTTCTGAGTTTGGAGCTTTTTGCCACTGTGACCAGCTGTTAAAGCTTAGGCATACCATCAGGAATCCAGTGACACAGCAAAGGTCTGAATGTGCAAATACATTTCTGACTCCCAGTAAGCAGAAAGCAGACCAAAACCTTATGCCCATGACTAACAAGTCCCAACATGCCTCCTAAGCCTCTTCAGTATAAACTGATTTGAGAATGTTAATAGTCAACAAAACCAGTACCTTTTCTTACAGAACTTTTAAGTCAAAGTGGGTCTTTTCATTCTTTTTTTAGCTTAAAAAAAATTACAGATACTCCTCTGTATCTGTGACAGACACAGACACTGGCAAAACAGCTCAGTCCTGCTCTGAGTCTCGCAAATACAACCAATTCTGCTTCCTGCATTGCTGTAAGGTCAGCGAGAAGTCAGAATTCAATCACTAGTGCAAGCAGCAGCACATTTTTCTCTCCAAAATAGCTGCCACCCTGGGGCCACAAGGCACAGCTTGGACATCCAGGTCTGCAAAGCCAGCTCGTCTCCATGCACAGGGCTCTCCATCCATGGAGCTCATGAGATGCGTGATGTGAAAGCAAGGGGAAGATACTACTGGGGGATGGAAAAATGGATAAAAAAATACTATCAGTGAATTAATATCAAGCTAGAGGTAAAGACTTTTTTTTTTTTTCCCTCTGTTTTTCTTTAACTTTAAAAAAGCTGCCAAGAGAAGGAAGGGGAAGAGTAAGATGAGTTAGTGAGCATGACAGCATTACTGGAAGACACAAACTGGAAAGCTGGCATCCCAGACAATGCACCACAGCACAGCCAAGGCAGGACGGGTCGTGGTCCCAGCCACTGGCCATGCTCCGGCATGCAGATACACCTTATAGAAGCTGACAAGGTCTCCTCGCAGAGCCGGGCCAGGCTACACCACAACTGACAAATAAAATTGGGGTTTGCATGTGAAAAGTGGGTCATGGCCACATAGAGGAGGATGCACAGTGGTGCATCGGGATTGATGGAGGAGCAATCGGCAGGGACCCCAAGGCCTTTATCACTGGAATTATTATGCAAATTTGGCAGCACTCATCAGCCTGTCAGCCCAGTAGAAGTGAACTGCCCTCAGTGAATGCCATTATCGAATGCTCTTTCCCTAGCCTACACTTCTTAATGCTCCCTGTGCCCCCAGGAAGGCCACATTCCTCCTCTCCCAGCACTGCACTTCCCACCCCAGCCCCCTGCCTGCCCCATATGACTCCCACCACCACCACCACCTGTGGCAGTCTTCTCCTTCCAACAGGGTCCATTTTCAGTCCCACATCCCCAGACGCCCCCAGTCGTGAGCAGAGGTACAGTCTGCAACAGGGACGGGCTTGATTGGTTCCCAAACCCATACCTGGTGCTCTTTGCCTCTTGCAGAGCCAAGGGATGGGCACAGAGGGGCAAGCACAGGCATACTGATAAGCATGGACTCTTCTTTAAGCATTCAGTTTTCCCCCCAAAGGATAAAGTCACCAGATATATCTGGCTTCAAGGGGAAGGGCACAAACGGGCTCTTGCAATGAGCGTAAGCAGTACTGTGCACAGCAGCCTTGACCAAACTGCAAGCTTTCCCAACCATCCCCTTATAATCTTCACACACACAAAAAAAATCTGGACTTTTTAAACAGTGCTTAAATGATTCTCTCCCCCAAAGAATTAAATTACCATTTATATCCTATTCTTCCTATTAAAAATTTATCAATTTATTCATCACTTCTAGGACTGAGACCTTTCATTTGTTTTACAATGAAGAAACCTTTGATCTGCAATTCTCCAAGGCTACCATTTTTTATTCTTTAGTTCTTCTCATTAAAAATAAAATACCTATATTCTCCAAAATGCCTCCCTGGCACTCTCAGAATGCCCATTTTAACAAGGAACTTTTTTTATCCTTACCTTGTGATAGGCACTTTGCAAGTTTAAAAGGCCCCTTCTAATTTTAATAGTACTGCACTGCAAAAAAATGGGGGTTTACACCCAAAAATCACCCATCTGGAAACCTGCGAATAGCTATTTACAGAGTGAGCCAGAAGAACTCCTTTTTCCCAAAGACAGGGAATTAAATAGCAAAAATAAGAGTACCATCGGGTTTCTCCACCCAGCGTGCAGAACCAGGCTAACCTGAAATGATTTTGCCCTGCAACAAGCAACCTACACCCCAGCTTGCCTGAGGGGTAACTCCTAAACAGAGCCCAAGCCAGAGCATGTGTCAAGACCCAGAGGCGCAGCCTGCGGAGGAACATTTGGAAACCATACTTGAGCATTTTTCCCTGTTGTTCATCCTGTTCTCCACAGCTGGACACACAAAGACCCCTCTCAGCAAAACAATCGTTACCACTTGGGTGTGACGGCGACTGCAGAAAGCGATTTACCCCTATCCAAGCTGCTAAATGTGTGTTTCACATCCGCTGCCTCAGGCTGCTCCTACCAAGAGGAGGATATCAGAGTGGATTTGCCTTACTGTACTCCTGGTACAATTTGTATCTCACCTACAACAAGCACCATGCAATTTTTTTGTGTTAGTTTACTCCATAAGGTTTTCTCCATTGAAGTTATTGGAGGCACACAGTTGTACACTACCAATCAATAAAACATGGACAAGGACCACTTGCCCAGCCTCAGGCTGTGTGGCACAGCCTGGCCATATCCAGCTATATAATACTTTGGTCCTGTACAAAGTGCTGGGACATAACTGCTATCTGACTCTTGGGTTTCAAAATCTGAAATGACCTAAGAGGCCTGAGAGTTTTATCACCATTTCTTGGTGGAGAGGCACCTTCACATCCTACGGTGCAAAGTCTCAGTAGGGATTTGGTCTTGATACTGCTGCCCCATCACTTGTGGGGAATGGCCCATGGGATGCAGGAGAGTACTAGCTGTTGTGGACTAGGCAGCAGTCTAACATGTCTTCAAGCTTGTTTTTATTTAGAGGTGTCACAGTAATGGTCACACTTTGCTGTTGATCCAACCTAACGCCACTATGCCTGGCACCAAGCTATTCCCTGGCATCAGAGCATCTCGCGGACTTGTGCTGATCCATCACATGCAGTCATGCATTGTGCCTCAGTGTGCCACAAGCTTGCAGAGCTTTCACTACATAAAAGTTTCTGACAGGCGATTTTTCAATAGACCTAGTCAAGGATTTTCCTTCGGAAGCATCCTTTCAGGGAAAACTGGATTTTTATCCCAGATACACATTTCCCTGCATTTGCTCTCCACAGAAACTCTGACATCTGTCATGAAGAGCAGCACTTGAAAAGCAAAATGTGCTGTTTGCAGTTTGATTTTTAACATAAAAACATTTTCTATAGAATGAAATCCTATTTTCTCTGCACCTCTGTCACAGCTGAAGAACAAGCTGAAGCTGCACTCCCAACAGAGACAAGACCCCGTTCCAAACCTCAGAGCAGTTCAGGGGTAAATGCTGAACCAAACCCCCAGTTATATTCTGAGAGGTCAGGGAAAAAAGCAACCTAAACCATGCAATTCCTGACACTTACCTTCAGCAACACCAAAGCAGAATGACTAACTAACTTGGTCAAGAAACAATAATAGACTTCACTACCAAAGCAGAGCATATCAGAGGATCAAAAGCAACTTTGTGTCCAAGCTTCTGTTTAGAGCAGTGTAAACCCTCCAGCTGCTATAGGGAGAGAAAAGGCAGCTCTTGCCAGCAGACACGTTTGTGTAGAAACCCCAGCTATGCCCACAAGGAAAATGCTAAGTGTACCTGTGCTCCTTTCCTCTCATCCCAACAGTCATAGCTACCTGCATCAGAAGGGAGCAGAGCCAGTGGGAAACACAGAAATACAAAAAAACCCACTCCATAATATATAGCACGTGGCTAAGTGCAGCTAATTATGCTTTTGTCACCAAATATAAGATGGACCAAAAATATTACTGTCTTGTAAGTCTCTTGCATATGCCAGAATATTTCCACTCTGCATAATGGATTCCATTCAAATATTGTGAAAATGAATTCATCCCAGAAAAACACAACAGGCCTAACTGCATGTCACCAGATGTCACCCGGGCTATGATACAGCCACTTGAGTATGCTCTTCACCAGCATCGCATAGGAGTCATGAATGTCTGATGAGCCTCAGGAATGCAAGCTTGCCAAGCACTTGTCAATCTCCAGCCCGTGTTATTCCTCTTCAGCAATCTAACACCGGCATCTTGTTCCTGTGTACATAAAAGCTTGCTCAGCATGTTCAAATTGCTGTAATTCTGACAGCCTAATCATTTGGCTAAATGCTGCCATATTAACAGATAACAGCTTGCCCTCTCCACAAACAGGAGGCTCCTACTCTGCATCACTCACTTCAGGGAAGAGGATGGACAAGGGGGTTTCACCTCCTGCTCCTACATCTATAATATTATCCTGACTGGATAATATTAATGATGCTTAATGCCCACTATACCCAAAGCAATTCTCAAATACGCTATGGTGGGGGCTGTTTTACTTAGGCCAAACAATGCAGAAAGAGAGTCATTATTCCTGTTTTATTGAGTGCTTCACAGAGACAGAAAAGAACTTTATGTGGCAAAGGAAACGTGTGGGCTGAGAAAGAAAACTGAATTCAACCCAACTAGTCGTTGTCCAAATAACCATAATATTATTGAATTAGTGCTCTGCTTAAAATGAGTGGAGATTACAGGCTCACAAAGTGAGGTTTGCAGTTAACCTTTGCTCTGTGAGTCACAGCAACCACTGACAGAGGTCAGGCCAAAGGTTTACCTAGCCCAATATCCTGCAACAGATGCACATAGAGGAGTAAAACAAAGCAAATACATTGCAATAACTATACACAGCAACAAAACAATTGCAGCTCCCACATTTCAGGAATTAGAGGATATTTCTCTCTTTTTTACAGCATTTGATGAATTTCTCTTCCGTGACTTTGCACAGATGCCGCTGGCACAAAAACTTCTGGCATCCACAATGTCCAGCAGCAATGAACTACACAGCTTCATTACAGATCTCCATCAGGTCATTTTAAACCCGATGCCTCAGACTTAAAACAGCTGGGACAAAAAGTAAATAATCCTTAACTTTCCAGCTAAGCAAGTTTTCCTTTCTGACAATAGTTATTTTAGATTCCATTACTGTGTATACAAGGTTAAGGTTATTCTTTGCATTACTTTGCACTCAGGTCTGACCTGATGTCAAAGCTAAATCCTGGTCAAAAAAATTAAGCAAAGTTTTATGGCAAATGGTACATTTTTATGGGTTTATTTGTTTTGGTTTGCTTTTAAAAGCAGGAAAGTATTAACGTCTTCCCCCTTCCACAGGGTATGACCAGTCAGGAATGACTCCCATCACAGGAGGAGTCCTGCAGCAGGTCTTCCTAATACAGTAACTGCAAGGAAAGTGCTTGATTATTTAGGCCAATGGTTCCCCAATGGTTTCTTCCAAAGTGTGAACAAACTTCACCCCACAGTGCTTCTTTCCATAGAAACCCCTCCAAGCACTCTTTCCTTAAATAGAGGATCAAGTTATTATCAATCCTGTCCTCTTGTTTCTCTTTGCATTTTCTCCACAACTCAGACACCCACATTACTGCACACAATATTGTTTTCAAGTCCAAAGCCTCTCAAAGAGACCAGTAAAGGGAATACCTTCACTATATCAACAATACATTGATCAATGTACAAGCTGGTTTGTACAGGAAATAAACAACCTCTGTCCTGATCAAAGGTCCTGAACATGTAGCTTGACAGACTATAAGGAAGTGTTTTAAACACTGCAGGGCACTATGTTTGCATTTAATCTTTTCTTTTTTATTACTTTCCTCTTTTCTAAAAACATTTTTTCCCCAACCTGTCAGTGTTTGCTATCCAAGATTTGTTTATGCTATGTAAGCTGTAGGTTATTTCTGTTAAGAGACCCTAATTTCCTCCTCTGCTGGGACTATGGCGATAGCCCCAAGGAAGTTTACTCTGAAGGAGAAAAGCATGACAGGCAGTGAATTAAGTGGTTCAGAAAGAGATTCAATTAGCTTTCTCAGTGGAGGAAAATGAAGATAAAAAAAGAAACTCTTGGCAGTTCTACTCTCCTGCCTCTTTCTCAACTTCAGCAAATGGACATTGAGAGACAGTCAAAGAAAATAATCATCAACATTTGAAACTCAATATGACGTGATTTATTGACACGGGGCTAATACCAAAATCTGACCTTTTTTCCTTCTTTTTTTCCCTTTTTTTTTTTGGTAGCCAATTCCTCAGCTGGCTGAGTTTAATTCATTTGTTTCTACTGGATGTTTGCTTTTCAAGCTGCTGTAAAATTAGATGGCAGGAAGCCTAGAGCTCCAGCATAGGCATCTTCCTTACCACCTCCCAAGCCATGAAGTGCAAAACTGGTGTGTTCATTCCAGTGAAGAAAGGGTGGCCAACATTTCCACAAGATTTATAATCTGAAACCCAGTGTTGAAAGCTCCTAGGCTGATCGGGACTTATATTCAGCAGACGAAATCACAACCTGACCAAAGAGTAACACCAGTATTGAGAAAGAGCCAGATTCTGAGAGGTGTTGCAGCTCTAAGTTTTGAAAATACCAGATATTTCTAAATCTGATGCCTAAACTACTAAGCTGTTCTATCAGGCCTTAGTGGAAGTACTTGCTATTTTTAATACATGTTGCCTGCAGAGGCAAAGTAAAAGAGAAACAACAAATGCCCCTTGAAAGGGACAGCCAGCTGAAAACAAAAAGCTGTATGTATAGTTCAGACTTTGTACTTTTGAATGCATATGGCACCTACAAGGAGAGACAAAGCATTAGACCTCACAGCAGCCTTTCAGTGTCTGAAGGGAGGCTATAGGGATGCTGGGGATGGACTATTCATTAGGGACTGCAGTGATAGCACAAGGGGTAATGGGTTCAAACTTAAACAGGGGAAGTTTAGACTGGATATGAGGAAGAAATTCTTTACTGTGAGGGTGATGAGGCACTGGAATGGGTTGCCCAGGGAAGTTGTGAATGCTCCATCGCTGGCGGTGTTCAAGGCCAGGTTGGACAGAGCTTTGGGTGGCATGGTTTAGTGGCAGGAGTCTCTGCCCGTGGCAGGGGTGTTGAACTAGATGATCTTAAGGTCCTTTCCAACCCTAAGTATTCTGTTATTACAATCACGAGATTCCTGACTCCAATCATTTCTTTGCACTTAAAAATACACGGAATGACATAAACATTCATTATTCTTTAAAGACAAATTAAAGAAGCAAAAGCAGGAAAATGAAAAACCTGAGTTGCTATTCCTTGGTCACATCTTATCTGAAATAGGACAGACATAAAATTTAGATCATGTTAGTAACAGCCAAAGGCATTGTACATGGCACATCCACTTCATGAAGACTCCTTCATGGAGAAAGACTAAGTTATTCCTAGTTAATCTGTTCTGTGCACCACAGTTTTGCACCATGTGTAGCACAAACTTCCCAGAACTGATTCCAAACAACGCAAAAGACACCCAGAGCTGGATTGTTCAGCTTTCTGAGTACTCTAGAATAGGCAGCAGCTCTCAGCTTCCACTCGATTTCTACTGGCAGACACAACCTCTAATTTAGGAAAACAGGCTACAGGGTGGCACACCCTCACTGGAAAAGAGCCAGTACCTGCTTTACAACAGCCCTTTAAAATTCCAGGATCTCTTCCAACCAGTTTCATCTGACTTCCATTTCATTTTATTTCTACAGTCTACAGCCTCTTTGCTCACATACCTTTTAAGTCATTATTTCCCAAATTGAAAGATAATGTACCATTATTATCCTATAGCTTAAGAAAACAATACTAGATCAATATCCCAGCCTACTATTAATGTAGCACAGCCAGACACAAATCTTTCTGTCCTTATCACTCAAATAGTGAAAAACCTTATAGAATCATAGAATGGTTTGGGTTGGAAGGCAACTTAAAGCTTATCCAGTTCCAACCCCCTTGCCATGGCAGGGACACCTTCCACTAGACCAGGTCGCTCAAAGGCCTGTCCAACCTGGCCTTGGTACTTAAAGTTCTCTCCCAAAAACAAGCACTTAAACATTTAGTATCTTTTCCAATTAATGGCTTTATTCTTTCTTGAAGTCAGTTGTACATATTCTGATGATGCATTTCCTCTGTTACTCCTCCATCTGCAATTTATGTATTTGCGTGAATCTATCTCTAGTGAGCAATAAATTCAGAGACAGAAGGAAACAGCAAGAAGTCATCGTACAAACTTCTTTGAACTCATCTGCCTTAGTTTTGGTACAAGAGCAATCAAGCATCTAGTGCTCAGTGGGGAACCATCCTCTGTTACAGCTGACATACCATAAAGTCTCAGATGATGAGTCCAATGAGTATAAAACTGTCATCTTGCTCTAGGAAAAGGTTCTCAAACTATTTCTGTGCACCACTCATCTCACGTGGGGTAGAACTGCTGCCCCATGTTAACTGCCTTAAACCAGTGCTCTCCTGAGTCAGGCTTGAAGTGGCCACCCAGGACTGAGCTGCCCTACTCAGCTGGTATCATTACATGAAATCACAAACACACATAAGTCACAGGCCTACTTTATATACAGCTTACTTTGAGAATGGGAGTCCTTTGGAGAGGAAAGGTACGGAGAACATTTTGTATCATAATAGAACAGTATCATAAGAATTGAAAATAGTAGTCACAAGATATGATTCCTTACCAGTGTTACAAGTTGCCAATACCTACCCTGTTTCACTTGGTAAAGAAGCAGAAATCCACTAGATAAACTGTGGTTGTTTAAGTAAAACACATCTGTTTTCCAAACACATGCATTTCTTGGAAGTGTTCTTCCACTTCTGGCCTTCCTTTTTCCCCTTGCTTTTTGCCCAGCTGTTTATAAACCCATATAAACACAGGGGAAGGTCAGCAAGGACTGAGAAAGTGACAGGTGAAGTCATCAGGTCATGAACCTTTCTACTACATGGTCCCAGCAAAGCATAGTCTTATAATGCCTTTAGGAAACCTTTAGTTTCCCCATCACCAACACAGGACAACTACTCCTAGAGAGTTCATACCCCAAAACAAATGGAAAAAAAAAAAAAAAAAAAAAACCAAAAAAAACCAATCCAAATGCTTTGGATAAAATTATTTAAAGGGTTATAAAAGACTTTTTTTTTCACTATGGACTTTAAATCCATAAGAAGGGTTGAGGTGGAAAGAACAAAAAAGATGAAGAAAAGGCCTTCCTCTTCATGACAGCTTTCAACCTGAAAAGGGCTCATGGTCCAAAGGCACCAGTTGGCTGGCCAAAACCTGGCCAGCACAGCCATAGCATATGGAGCACTTCCACGTCATAAGGGACACATAGTGGGTCCCACAGCACCACAGATGGGCTGTAGATGATATCCCACCCAAAATTTCCCAAACAGCATCCACAGTTCTGCATCAGTCCCAAGCACTTCAAGGAGAAGGGTTCCAGCCATGCTTGAATATAGTTAATAAACAGAAATGGCTCAGATGACTCCCTCAGCCTATCAGAGGATATGGAGGATCCTGCACCAATGGTAATAGGTGTGGAGAGTGGAGGACAGGAGAAGAGGAGGTTTCTGGTCTCTGGTGGATGGGTGCCAGCTTTTGCTCTGGGCAAAGGAGCACAACCTTGGCTTGTTCCTCATAAAGATATCATTATTCTCCATTAATTCAATGCAGTGTGCATCCCCTGTCTCCTAGCCACATGCTCTCCATATGGATTTAAGAGAGAGGAAAATGGGAAAGAGGAGATTCTCACACAACTGCAGGAATCAGGTCCTGATCCACCAGACCATGTCTGCAGCCTGGCCCAGCCATAGCCACATGCTCTCCATGCGGATTTTAGAGACAGGGGAGAGGGAAGGAGGGGATTCTCAAACAACTCCAGGTCCTGATCCTTCTCCCCAAGATGGTGGGGTTTCTCTTTGACCATTATTAATACACTGCATTGATTTCTAATTGCAGCAGAAAACTCAGGAAAAATCTTGTGGTTTCAGCAAAAGCATTATAAAATACAAATATTTGGGTTTTACTTTGCCTGGGAGTGTCCATTTGGGCATCAAGGTAAGCAGGTCTGGAGCCCTCCTGCCCTCTCTTCCCAGCTATCCTATGCTAAGCCCAGGCACTGCCAGGAACATAGCATGAGCTCTGCAGCCGACAGGCACCATCCAAGCAGAAAACCCTCCAATTTGGTTCCAATTAAAAGAAACTATTTTGAAGAGAATTCAATCCCCGTTCCAGGCACAGTAATTCCCAGCTCCCCATTTTAGAAAGCTCCTCTCCAAACACTGCTGGTCTCTGGCCACTGCACAAGGAAAGCTCTCTTCAGGCTGCGGACGTTAATCACACTGCTCTTTATTTTTAGATTTTCTTCTTATGACTTTACGCCACAAGCTCTATTAACGTTATGTCTTGGAACATCAAAGTTATTTGCAGATCAATCAATCTGACAGAAAACGTTCCTCCTGCTTTGGGAGAACTGAACTCAAGGCGGCTTTTTAATGGGAGAAGCTGAGAAAAGGGGAAAAAAGTATTAAAAATATCCCACGTGCTATAAATCAACTGAATGGACATCTGACTATGAATGAAATTCTGAGGAGGAGGTGGGGAGGGAGGGAGCAGAGCAGGATTTTTTTCCCCCGCAGATGCCTGTGTGTGCAGGTTCACCTCTGATCTGCACTGAAGGCAGTTTGACTTGAAGGCAGTGCCCAGGGAGGACTTACCTCTGCATTTCCAGCCCATTTAAAAGCACGCTTTCTCTCCCTCTCATTTCCTTCCTCTGTCTCTCTCAGTACACCAAATGATATCACAGCTGTGAGAAGTATCAACCCCCAAATCCCCCACAGCCCAGTAGGAACCTTTTAATTCACCCAGTTCAAAATGCTGAATTATTCAGCTAATAGGGTCTGACCTAGGGCTGTTGCAGGTATGGAGATCCCTGCAGCAGAGGAAAGAGAAGTAATACAACCTTACATTGCACTCCAGCCACTCATCTAACCCATGCTGTACTCAAACTCTTCATTCTTCATTCCCCGCTCCCAAGCAGGATTTAGGAAGACTGAAAGTGAAAAACACAATTACTTCAAACCCATTCTTTTCTGTTTACTTTACTGAAGCCTGCTCTTGAAAACACCCCCACGCCCTCTCTCCAAAACCAGAAAGAAGTCTCAGGTCACCAATGTGCCCTGTACAAGAGGTGGAATTTTCTTTAGGTTTCCTCACCAGCACTCAGAAACAGCAAGAAGCCTACTTCAAGGTAGGTTTTTGTTGGCACTTGGAGGCACAGGTAAGCCATTAATCAGGCAAATCTACTGCTGCACATGTCAACTGATGAGAGGATGGAGAAAAAACCCTCTTGTAAATGCAAATTAAAGATTAAAGATATGCTGCCAGTTAGTACTATGATTTCTGATTGGCAAATTCTGACCTCTTACCAGCAATACCTTATACTGTGTAAAAGAATAGATATTAGACACATTTTTTCTTTTCCGCTTTTGTGCTTACTCTGAGCACAAAAGCAGAGCCAGAAACTCTCCTGAGCCCTGTGCCACGCCTCACGTGATGCCATAAGCATCTGGGCTGAGACCCAAACCCGAGAAGGGAAGTTCCAGCTTCTATGGATATCAGCAGCTGTAGTATCATCAGAGGTATGCAGAGAGGTGTTAGCAGTTACAGGCTGCCTGCTCAGGGCAAGCAATACAAAGCCAGGCTCAGAGTAGCAAGACACCTTTTCCCCCTTTCAAAGCAAAAATACAGAATATTACTATGTACCTATATTTCTTTACATTCAGTGGGAAGTACTGAGTACTTCTGCCTTCTTTACACCCCTCAATGTGAGCTAGCAAACATGCTTGCACTCTGGTACCACAAAAAAACCCAAAATAAAACAAATAAGCCCCAGATACAAAACAGGAGAAGAAGGTAAATATTAAAGACATTACCTCAATCCCTGGGTAAATTAACACAGGCTAAAATTTCACAGGGGAAAAAGGATACGAAAATTTGGCTATGGAAACCTTCCTCTGTTTTGAATTCCATGCAGTGACATGTAATTGATTTAGTCTTTTTGGAAAAACTTAAATGGCAAACTCTGGGAAAATCCTGTCAGTGGGCAAAGCAGGGTGACATCCTCCATCATCACAGTTATTATGAAAGGGATTGTCCTAAATTTCTCAGCATGAACAGTTTTCTTAGGCAAACCGCTCTCCAAAATAATTCATCCCTATTCTAAAGGTGTTGCAACTGATATCTGAGTTATCTAACCCAGGGAAATGAACCAAAAGCAGAGAGCAATAAGCTGTATGTGCACATAGGCAGCTCCTGGCAAAGCTCCAGGCATGTGAGAGCTTCCACCCTCACTGCCTGCACCATCCTCCCCAGGTTATACGCAGGATCATGCACACAAGGATCAATCACAGCACCACTGACCAGTGCCATGCACCGGGGCCCTAGGCATTACCTCTAACTTCAATTCATCTTTTCTACATAGAAGAAAAACTACAGTAACTGTTGGCAAATATGGACCTTTCACTAACAAAGCAACGTATCTACTAATAGGAGGAGGGAAAAAAAGGAAAAAAGAGAAGAAATCTAACTAAAGCTAGGCTTATGATTTAAAACCACAAAGACACAAGTTTAATCCATGAATATTTTTTGTCCTATTGCCAATCAAGAATTACTGGTTCTGCCATGTCAAAAGGCAAAAGATTTCTGTTACACTTTCTAAAGTGTTGTATTTACACATCATGATGATATTTTTTCTGGCTGCTTCTCTGATGCTTAAGGAATGATAAGGATTCCTTACCACATTAAAAGGGTTTAAAATGCAGCGCACAGCCAAGCAATTTTGGAAGCAATTGCTATGTTTCTAAAGTGAACTTTAATCTAGAAATGCTCATAAAAATCATATGATGGCATACGGAACAATAATGTTAATTAAATAATTTGCATTTACATAGCAATTGGTCCCAAGGGCCAAGCATATAGTAGCACAAATCACATGAAGTACGCTACATGCTCAGCAGCAACAGGTCTTAGAGGTTTGACCTGAAGAAACCCAAGTGCATGCAATATGTCCTCTCCCTTGCACCTTCTACCCTAAGCCCTTACATGCCCAAAGGCAGCCGCTAGTTTTTAGCTGCCTCAGATTACCTGTCATGGTGTGGTTAGCTGCATGAGAAGTATCCACACCTCTTGTGCATGTTTTGTTTTACTAAGCCATAAACCAGTACATAAATGCTATTAGGTCTTCATGTAGCAAGATGCTCCAACCATGCGTAAACACCTTGCTTAACTTTCTATGCCAGGTCCTCTCCAGGTTACAAACACACAGAGGACTGTCCACACTTAAGCCTTCCTTCATTTGTTCAACCCAACCAAAGATAACTATAGAGATACTTAACACCCACAAGTCAGCTTTAATTCAATATTCTTGGTCAGACAGGATTTGCACATGACAGAAATAGAACTAACTGCATTACAAGAGAAATGAACTCTTTCCAAGATCCTGCCCATTTAAAGAGCAGTGCCAAGCTCCTTATATTTATGTGGGTCTCTTAACAATTTAGGAAAGAATTAGTAGTGGCAAGAACCAGAAACACTAAAAGCACACTATTGTTTTTAAATGAGGACACTGTCAAGACAAAAATACATGTATATACACATATACACTTAAAAAACATGCAGACAACCCCATCTTCATTTGTGTTGCTAGATTTTCTGCCCCATTTATTAGCTCTGTCAGGGAAGCAGCACTAGCTAATTTCATTATTTGTTCTCTGCCAATTTGACTTTTTGGCTTCCTTCCTATGCCCTAACAGAGTTGCTCTGTTTCCAAAGAAGGGAAAACAGCCATTGCATTACTGCAGACTGGATAGTTTTCCCAAATCCAGGCTAGCTCCGTGGGAGGAAAACATCCCATCAGCATCAGGGACTGGCACCTGCAAAGCCACCTCCAGCCAGGACAAGAGCAGGTCTTGGTAACGGACAGCTCTGGAGCTGGAGCTGCTGGATCAGTGGGAAGAAAGAAAACAGTTATCTACAAGACTGGAAAAGCTCTTGGTAAATCAGAAGGGCTAAGAAGTGGAAGTACCCAGGCTGCGTTTCAAACTGGAACTTGGTTATTGGAGATGATTTTGCACCATGGGATGGCAGCCCTTTCCATGAAGGCTGGAGCCCCAAGGCTTTGCCAGAGGAATATGTTATGTGTAGTCCACACCTTGTTCTGGCTGCTACACAAACACACCATAGACAAAAAAGGGCAAAACAAAACACGTGCAGGCTTTCCTCGTAAGAGGGCACTTGATACGACATGATGCCAAAACACTTCAGCTAGTTCCACATAGGTGTCACTTTGGTCTAAATCACCCAGTTCAAACCCATTTAAATAAAAAGGATGTTTTAAGTAACACAGATCTTCATAAGCCTGAAGATCCCAATCTTCCATAGCACATCCCTGTATCAGACCTATCTTGCCTCTTTGTTTCTGCCAAAAAAAAAAAAGAAGGCACCCAGAACCCATAAAACCAAAATAGAGGATAAACAACTAATGAAAGGTAGGCCCAATCTAAGCCCCACAAGTTTCAAAGGGCTTTGCATATGGCTGAGTGCTGCCACAGTGTTTTTCACATCTGTGGGGCATTAAAGGAAACAACCAAATCTTAAAATTAAAGTTGGGTGTCTCTTGTGACACTGTGAGGAACTAAGCCTTTTCCCTTGCCCCTTCATTTTCTTTTCATCTTCAGTTTTGTTTGCCACTGCTAACTTAATATACAGGAGTTAATTTCTTTCCTGACTTGAGGTACCACAAGGGGAATATTGTGTGTTACTGTGGCGGCTGGAAGTCATTACATCTGTATAAAAATTAACCTATGGCACCTCTCTAATCTCTTATTTTTTTCCTTTTCTTTATTCTTTTTTTTATTTATACAAAAGCACCTGCCTTACTAATACTGGGGTTGGAGCAATTCTTAACACAGGTAACTGAAACTCTAACTACATTAAATATGCAAATACAACCCCCTAAGCATTTCCCTAAATCAGTATAAATAAAATCCTAATCCTTGAGCTGCAGATGTACGAGTTATCCCAAAGCAATGTGGTATGCACCAAGAAGAGATTGCTTTTCCATCCCACTCACCTTCACGATAAGCCTTTCATATGAAATCAAACCTCCTATTTAAGCCAACTTCACAGGCAAAAAGAGAAACAAATATTTATATTTCAGAAATGGATATAAGACTAAACCCTTGAGGAAACAAGTTAAATGGACTGAAAAAGACGAAATGATGGACAGAAAACAATTTAAGTTGTTGAACACTTTAAACATAGTGGTTATCTAAATTCAGACATTCAACCCATTAATCCTTAAACTCCTCATTTCTGAAACAAACTCTTCCATGCTCAAATACATTGCAGGTCTAAACATGGTAGGGGTGGGGGGAAATCATCCCCCAAAGCTAGTTAATCAGAGTATTTTCATGTATAACACTCTTCTTCCCGAAGCGTTACAAGTGTATCTGTGCTATTTCCCTAAATGTGTAGTTCTCACAAGCAGCAGGGAAAATTAGCCTGTGCTGAGCTTCATGCTGTCACTGGTAGACTGCAGCTAGTGCTCAACGTACCATGTTAAAGCAAGCTGAGGCGTTCCTACATTGCAGTGCATTTTTGAGACTGCTGTGGTCACACCTATGAGGTCACTTGGTAAAGAAACAAAACTTACAGGGATGTGCTCATCCCAGAAGTGTGTAATGATCTATCCAGCTATCGCCCATTCAAAACCCTTTCACCCATTCTGGGGACACAAAACATTCAAGATTCAGTGCCCACAAGAGGTCTTACCGAGAAGCTTGGTACAGGAGATGCTGTGCGTTTTCACCTCCCCTGACACCTCAAATGAACACGGTAATGCTAGAATATGGATGGCAAGATAGCAGCAAAAGAAAACCCTCAAATATGCTGAAAGCAGAACATGTTCTGTATGTTAACAAATCATAGGTGGTGCCATCCCTAAGGTCTATAGCAAACTTCCTAATCCATGGCAGAATGCAGTTTCCCACCGGAAGAGCAGCACAAAGGAATTCCAGCCACTCCAGACAGGAAACTGGCTTCATCAGGGGCCTGACTTAAATGCCTCCACACAAATGCACAAATCTAAGGGAGTACACAAGAAGAGTTAGAATCGTGCACTCACCTGCAAGGCCATGATCTTACTGGCATCACAGAGATGGGGTGAGATGGCTCCTATGCCTGGAATGTTGAAAAGGAAGCATACAAGCTCTTCAGGAAGGACAAGCAGGGGAGATGAGGAAGACATGTCGTCCTCTATGTCAGGGACCAGTTGGAGTGCATAGAGCTGTACCTGGGAATGGATGAGGAGCTAACCAACAGTTTATGGATTAGGATTATAGGGAGGGCAGGGAGAGTACAGTGGGGAGTCTGCTAAAGGCTACCTGACCAAGAAGACTAAGCAGTCAAGACCTTCTATAGACATAGGAGCAGCCTCATGTTCACAAGCCCTGCTCCTCATGTGGGACTTCAGCCACACCAGTATCTATTGGAGGGACAGCAGGGCACAAGCAATCCAGGAGGATCCTGAAATGTGTTGATGCTGGACCTTGCTCTCACCGAGGAAGGAGCACCTCTCCTATAAAGACAGGCTGAGAGTTGGAGTTCAGCCTGCAGAAGAGAAGGCTATGGTGAGACATTAGATCAGTTTCCAGTACTCAAAGGCATACATGAAAGCTGGAGAGGGACTTTTTGCAGGGGCATGTAGGAATAGGACAAGAAGGAATGACTTCAAACTGAAAGAGGGGAAATTTAGAATAGATAGTAAGAAGAAATTCTTGCCTATGTGAGTGGTGAGAGACCGGCACAGGTTGCTCAGAGAAGCTGTGGCTGCCCCATTCCTGGAAGTATTGAAAGCTAGGCTGGATGGAGCTTTGAGCAATCTGCTCTTGCAGGTGTCCCTGCCTGTGGCAGGGGGTTAGAACTGGATGAGCTTTAAGGTCCCTTCCAACCCAAACCATTCTGGGATTCTATGAAGTATGTTCAACACCAAGGAACTGAGCAGCTTTTTAAAATCAACCCATCTGAAGACTAGTCCCCAGCAAGGCTCCCCTGCTCACCAGCTGAGAGACCAGCATCTTCACAAGCACTCCATCCAAAAAGAGATGCCTCAAAATATGTAGCAAACCATTGCTGAGTACCAGCCTTCTCTCTCCACAAGCTACAGAGGGAGGACAGTGTGCCTGGATCATGCTACACCCCTATCTCATGAATACTGATGTTCAGCAAGATAAAGCCCAGCCTGGTGGACAACTCACCCCAGCAGCACAGCAAGAAAGCTGTACTTTCCATATAGCTAGTATTGATTCAGGCCAGAAAGAAAAGCCCTGGGTCACTGGGAGCAGCTAAATGTTTTCCAAAAAACTGACATAATTAAAATCATAGCTGTGCAAGAACGTGAGGTAAGGAAAGGTGGCAAAACAGTGTGTTTCTGACTGCTCTTGTGTATTTTGCTACGCTGAGATTAAAGACCAGGTCACTTTCCTGCTAGCTCCCAGAGAGAGAGATGTATTTACCAAGGCAGTTAACACAGAGCAAGTTACAGCTGGGAATGTAACGCACTAGCAGTCACCACCTTGGTGTACCCTCTGGAAGCCTGAAAACTTACCTGACACTTTGGAACTGCAACACACACAGTTTGCCAGCCCTGTGCTCCCTCCTGCATCCTCCTTCACCGCCCACTGAGCTCGCTTTCACAGACCTGTTCCCATCTTCAGCTGGCAACTCCTCCAGCCAGGGAGTGCATCACTTTCCTCTGAGCATCCTGTGACTAACATAACCCATAACGGAGCCCAGACACAAATTTAAGTGTAACCTAAAGGATACCTTCACATCAGATCTGCATGGAGGCATGAGTTTGCATCCCAGGCGTCAGGGCAGAAGGCAGCTCTTCATTAAGAGCCAAGCAGAGATGCTGCTGTGGGGCCCTGCTGCAGGACAGGATGTTTTGGTCAAGGCTACAGGCCATGCTTCTGACCTGATCCCATTCCCTTGGGTGTATGGCTTGAAGGGAGCTTGCAGCAGCCTGCCATTGTAAGCCTTAAACAGTCTGAAATGCATCATTACTGTTCTCTTCTAATGCAACTGTGTTATTGTTATCACTTACAAATGAAAGCAATCAGGCAGCCATTCAGCATTATAGATTTTTTATTGTTTTCTTAATTCCACAGAACCAGCATGTTCTATTCCACCTAAAGCTCTTCCTCATTCCCATCCTGGCCATGTGTACTGTAGAAGTTGAGAAATCAAACACTGCATCAGCTAAACACCTTGAGGCTAGAATCTGAATCTGAAAAGTTTTCTTCTCTGTTTTCTTCTCCTAAAGCTATTTCTAAAGTGGCTTAAAAAGTGAGAACTCTTTAATGTATTTAGTTTTTTGCATCCTCCACAACTCTACCTCCTTCAGAAATATCATCCTGCACAAAGACCTTTAGGGATCCCATCTTTTGATTTATCTGAATAATACTGTAGCGCAAAAGTAGAGTGTCAGAGTTTGGGGATATGAAAAATGATAGAACTTCTGTTCCACTGACTCTTCCTTTCCTGTAATAAACTACTGTTGCACTATCCAAAGATAGTAAGACAGTTTTTCTCCTGATATCCAAACTGTTTAGTATCCACCCACAAAAACTGAACTAGATACCACTTTTTACTATTACTGTTTGGCATCTTTCACACTGGCACAAAACCTGATGAAGTCCAAAGCATTTGTTAGGTTTCATCACTCAAGTTGCAATTAGCACAGTTTTGATCATTACATAAACTATTTACTTATTTATTTTTGCTAGGTTGGGCCCAGTTATTACACTCATTATAGCCAGTCCCTGTGGAAGAAAGACTGCTACTGCTTGGACCCAGACAAGAGGTAAAACAAGTGAAGCAATGACCATAAGAATGGAGGGGAAGATAATTTTTGTTGCAACCTGAGAGCATGGGGGTTACTCTAAGGGATGACATTCAACAAGCAGTTTATTAACTCATAACTCTGTTTTCAAAGATACAGAAATTCAGTTTCTTAATGACTTCATTGCAACATGTGGTTCTTCATCATTTCAGACTAGGCCACCACATTCAACATAACCTATCCAGCACTGTACTGTAGGCTGTGGCATCTGTCTTATGAAATTCTACTTTGGCAGCTTACAGAAAGCTGTGATAAAGCCTCTGCCTTTTTCCCTCCCTGGTTTTGACACAAGCTGGATATTTCTGACATTAGAGTTCAAATGAAGCCATCCTGTTCCATATTCAGAAACTCTGAGCCTCTGTTCAGATGCCAAATCTGCAACATTAGCATCTTCATCTGCCTTCCTTGCTGCACATACTGGATTTACAGGCTGCTTCTCTGGGTCCATAACTGGTCCTTGTGCATCCATAACATACCTGTGCAGCTGGACTGTAGCTGGGAATGAGAGTTTGATTTCAACAAATAAAACAACCCATTCCCTTTCTCCCAGAAAGACAGAATTTGTCCAGCTGAGAGCACGGTCCAACAGAAAAAGACACACCAAATGCACACAATGGGCTGAATCTACCATGGAAGGCTTACAGGCAGGAGTAAATTAGTCAAGCCGAAGAAGGTCAAACTTCAAGTTCTTAGTACAGCAGTACTTCTAATTTCAATTAAATGTACAATGTGCAGGATGCACTAACTTCCTTTTTCTCTCTATAAACGACCTGCCAGTCTGATAAAAACTGCAATATTTATATTCAACTTTACCTTTCAGCACATAACAGCTAGCAAAATGGAGGAAAAAGAAAAAGGCTGATTTGCCTTTCTCTTTGCAAAATCCCACAGAGCTTCCTCCAGGCCATGGAGACAGTGGTTTGTGCAGCCAGTACCCCACAACACTGAGGGCCGCTGGTCCATGGCTCACACAGGAGACCCTCTGATGTTGTTTCTGGATACTAGAAGCAGCAAACCAAAGCTGAAGGAGAGCCATGCTGCTTGCCGGGTGAAGCATCTTTGGTGCTGCTGCCCAAATACCAGGGAAGGCTGAAGTACACACTTAGCTTCCCTGTATACATGCTGTACTTTCACCTTGATGGCACTGAAGTTTCATAGAGGAATCGACTGGAAGGCAATAATGGCTCTGAAATTAAAGCTCTCACTGTTTACATTCAAGACCAAATCCCACCACATAAAATTACTACAGGCTTTGACAAGCCATGCTTAGAAAGCAGAAGCTCCTGGTGGGAACAGAAAGTGCGGCGTTCAGAGCGGAGATCTGGGGTGACCCTCATCCAGAGGTTATATGCTCTTGCCTTTTGTTGGGTGAGTTCAGTCTGGAGGCTCACAACATCACTTCTGTGAGGAAAGGTCATTGCCAAGTGGTAGCCAAGCAACAGCTGAAGAGTTGTGGCAGTTAGAAAAAGCCACAACGTTTGTTTTGTTGAAGTTGACTTTCTAAGAAGCGATGGACAGTCCTTGGAACAGCCAGTGACATCCCCCACAGGAAGCCAGTTAAGGTGATTTCATTTCTTAAGTAGTTCACGTATTTGAGACAAATGAGGCTAAGAACTAATCTGGTAAAATACTGAACAAACACAGAAGAGCTACTTGAATTTCTCCTTGATCATGTTCTATATTACACCAAAACTCCAGCTTCCATAAGACAACACTTTCAGGCCAGTGCTGCTGCTCAGAGGGCCTGCTCTGTGCTCCCTTCTGTACCACTTCACAGCCCTCATCTGCTCCAGCCAGGACAAGAAAAACCCAGTCTGTCCACTGCTCACACTGCACATGTAGAGTGCTCAGGGGCACCAGCCCCAAACCATTCCACATCACGGAGCACAGGTCAATGTGAATGGAGATCCTCCCTTCTGCTCCACTCCAACCACTGCTGCATGAACGCAGATCTCAGTTACAGCTGCGCATCCAAGAATGAGCCAAGCATTCCTCTGATTATCTGGGTAACAACAGCATTAACCCAGTCTTTGGGAGAGTTTGGGCACATTAAAGCCTCAAGTTGTACAATGACTGAAGTTAACTGCCATGCAGTTTATTAATCATTTTCATCCTTTATTGCCCCTTCCAATGAACACCTCAAACTTTGTTACAGGGTTGAGTTCCCACTTTATTTGCTTTCCTCCCAACCCTTAGATCACTGGCTACCACAACTTTAAATGGAGGAGCAGGGGATGTCCACACACTATGAAAGATCACTGCTGAAGTGCAGGTGCTGCTGTGCTGTCAGTGCCTCTAGGGCTGGAAGGCCTCAAATCGGTATACTTGAGTACTTTCTGCAATTCAAGCAGCTAGATATTGAGCACACACTTCAGGAGCCAGGAATTTAAATGCTTTTGTGCTTCATCTGTGCTTTGACTCATCCACGTGAAGCATTTACTCTTCGGTACAGTCTGAACAGTCTGCACAACTCCTGATGACCTATCATACCCAAACCCTCTGAGTCCTATTGAAACAGTAGTAACGATAGCAGAGAAGTCAACAAAACCTTCCAGCATCTGTCTCCCAGTCAAATCCCATGCCAGGAACAGGGACACAAAGGAAAGGGGTGAGAAACGCATTCTGGCTGGCTGTATCCTTGTTGCCTTCAGCTCCCAACACAGCCCTGCAGCCATACAAGCAAACACCGTCAGGGCGGTCTGTGACCTACTTTCCCTCCCTCACACGGGGTACTGTGCCATTGTGAAACTGCCACTGGATTTCAGCTTCATAAGGATGACAAGAAGGGTTTCAAGCAGCCACCTGCTGTGCAGCCAATGGTGCAAGGGCAGCCGCTGCCCCAGCTCCATGCCTTCTGCCAGGAGCCTCTGCATGGGGCAGAGGTGTAGCTCACACAGCAACCCATTCACATCCCAATAACTGTTTCTATCTCTCTCCTTCCCCTCAAGATCTACCAAGTGAACTATCTCTGAGTTACTGCACTGAAGTTCCTTGCACATCCTTTCTTGCCGGTGAAGAACTTCATACTGCTGAGACCACTGCCACCTCCCTGCTGCCTGGTATGGAGATAAGCATGCCACCAGTGCCACAGGCAGGCAAAGAACCACTGTTCAGATACGACCATTGGTATGTGTTCCATATACAGATCCCACAAAAGCCAGCCCTACAGACAGGAAAACAAGATATAAACAACTATTGGAGCAGTTTAAGTGGAAACACTGGTGCCTAGCACAGTGCAAAGTGACCCAATGGGTGTCTAAGTGTGGACTTGGGAGCCTAACTTCAAGCACATGGGTTTGACAAGGTTGGATGAGTATCTGCATTCTCAGAATGAAGCATCTGCACTGCATGAGAGCTCACAGCAGACAGCCAAGCCTCCTTCAGGCACCAGGAAACTGGTCCTGCACAGGAACCCCCTGCCCACTGTGCCCACATCACCTCCAAGTAAGACATTTTTGGGCAGTCATTGAGCAGTGCTACCTCAAAGATGCATCCTCCAGACCAGAGCAAGTCCACGGGTTGAAGACAGTGAGCTTGGTCCATTTGCAAAGATCTGCCCCTGCTGCAACCCATGTCAGCAGCTTCCACACAGCAAAAATGCCTCTCCTTTGTCAGGGCAGGTTTGAACTCAGGCTCACTGAGACCTGGCCATTTCAGATCCCAACTCTCATTCATCTATGGGAAGGAAGTCCAGGCTGTCTTCCCTGAGGGCTAATGACACTGTTCTCCCTTGTTACCATTCCCCACTTATGTTCATGGCCTTAGGGAAACCTTTGAGTCTATACTGGTTAAAAACCAGTTCAAGCAGGGGTCTATTATGTTAACTGAAGGTAAGTAAGCCTCATTCAGGGGCTCCAAATAACATAATATTAAATGAAAGGGGAATAAGGAAGGAATAGATTGATCCCTAGATGTTTTTCTTTTCCCTTCTACGATTACAGAGTAAGAAACAGCCGTAACTCCCACCAAACATCGCACCTAACTATCCTAGTCCAAATGCACTGAAAGCTATCATAATATTGTGATAGTCTGATACCTACTGAGGGTAGCAGTGTCCCCTGGAGCACTCCTCCTGTTTCTGCAGAGGGACTAGTTGTGTAATACTATGTGGGTATTGCACTATCCCCTTCAAAAACAACCAAAACACAATGCTATTAATGTAATGAGCTGATTAATCTTTTCAGTCTCACTTAGCATGAAATAATCACCTGGATGCAGAATGCTTTCTCCACAAAGAGAGTGCTCTTCAAGTGTTTATCCAGCACACTAATGCAAGGGATACCACCAGCAGTCCAACTGGTAGGCAAGAAGGAAAGCAAACAGTGCTGCTGAGCATGCTGGGGACAAGCAGGTATCGGAAAATACATTTATAAGCAAAAAACAGAATACTTGCCCCTTTACACTTACCACCTCCTCAGGACGACACAGTTCCCATTTTCTAACTATAGAGGTGTTTTAAAGGAATGTATTAAAAATGCACACAGGAGTGATTCAAGTGCCTCTCAGAATTTAAGGTCAAGAGCACACTGCTTCACTCATCAGTTCAGACCACGAACAAGTTCAGACCAAATGGCTCCTCGATCAAGTGTGCCGTTGCTAACTGAGCTACAGCACTTCTGCCAGAAGCACCCAGTTGTGAAAGCAGGTGACAGCCATGCATCACACTTCTGGATGGGTTCTTCCCAACAGGTAATTGCTCTTACTGTGAAAAGAAAAATTCAAGTGTGCCTTATTTCCTTCAGTTCTGCTTTCTAGAACACTGGGTCTCATTACACCTCCACCTGACACACTGAAGTACCACCTAGTCTCAGTAATCTTTTCTCTATGAAGGCACAAACAGAAAAGACCGTGAACAAATACCTTTTTCAGTATTACTTTAACTTTCTTCCCATCTGAGAGTGGGTTGCAGTGTTGGCTGGGTTTTGTGGGGCTTTTTTTTTTGGTTTCTCTGAAAAACAACGCCTACTTTCTGCCTTGCAAAATTACAGGGTTTGGTCATCAGGTGAACTTTCCTTAAGCTCCCAATTTTCACTCACATAGACTCCTCCAAAGCTTTTGTTTTCAAATTACCTGCTTATAAATGGTGTAAATGGTGTAAGATGCCAAGACCCTCCTCCCATTTTTCCTGCAACAAAGATGAGTGGAACATGTGCAGCAATCAGAAGGATATGGAGCCATATGCAAACAAGTGAGCAATGATTATTACTTGTCTTTAATAAAATGCTGCGTTTGGGTATGTCTCCAGAGAACTGAAACCTCTGACAGCACCACCAAAAGATTTCCCTGAATCAATGCTCTGGATAAGGACCTGCTGCAGTGTTTTAAACATTAGTGTGAAGCTGTTAAGAACTAAAACAAGACAAAATACCATGTAAATTCAAGACAGCTAGAAAGCATACACATTCATTCTGCCAACTTACAGAATCATAGAATGGTTTGGGTTGGAAAGGACCTTAAGATCATTCAGTTCCAACTCCCTGTCATGGGCAGGGACACCTCACACTAGGTCAGGTTGTTCAAGGCCCCATCCAACCTGGCCTTGAACACTGCCAGGGATGGGGCAGCCACAGCTTCTATGGGTAACCTGCACCAGGGCCTCACCACCCTCACAGTAAAGAACTTCTGCCTATTATCTAGTCTAAATCTCCACAGTTTAAGTTTGAACCCATTACCCCTTATCCTACAGCTACAGTCCCTCATGAAGAGTCCCTCCCCAGCAACCTTGTAGGCCCCCTTCAGATATTGGAAGGCTGCTATGAGGTCTCCATGCAGCCTTCTCTTCTCCAGGCTGAACAGC